>JAAIXJ010001731.1:0-89815 GCA_013403705.1 Heliconius hermathena | reverse complement strand
TATATATATATATATATTTTTCTCCTTTTTTTAGCTCCACGCTGCATCTCGTACATAGAGCAAGACAGACAGATGGGAACCTATTGACAATACTGTTCCTATTAAAATTCTTCAGTCCCCATTTTCCACCGAGACAGGCGTTGCGTGTTGTTTGGCGTAACTAAACGCCGCCCTTTGTTTTATTACCAGCGCAAGGAAATATAAATATTTAATATTTCATATCAGTCGCACGCTAGCGCCTCTTCACTTATAATGTAATATAAGTAGTGTAATGTAATATAAGTACTTATAATGTAATATAAGTAAGTATAGATAGAAGATGTTGATGTTAATGATAAAATTTAACAACACAATTTGTAAACAACAGTGTTTTTACAACATTTTTTAACTAAGTTTGATGTAAAACTATGGAGGTTGCGCATTTCATACAAACGAACCTTTGTTTCTGTACTTGGAACCGACGAGCTTTTCACTTTAGAGTGTTTTGCATTCCTAATGAGCTTCACAAGCTTCATTTTTATGTAGAATAAAAAAAATTGTTTTGTTTTTTTTAATTTTGCAATTTCACACTTTTTTCCGCATAGGCGTGCTAGCAAAGTGAAATTAGTGTTGAGATACTCCGTTCTCTGCTTTCCGTTGTTTTATCTTGAGTTGTTTTTTTACATTTTTTGGAATCTTATTTATAAATCGTTCTCAACTCTGAGATCGATTTTGAGATATAACTTTAATAAATAAATCAGCTTCACGCTGTATCTCGCACACAGCAGGGTAAGCAGAAGGAACCTAGTTTTAAGACACTCCGTTCCCCACTTTCTGCCGAATTGTGGAGGCATTGCGTGTTGAGTGGCAGAACTCAACGCCGCGCTTAACCTCGACGCCAGAGCGAAGAAATGGAAATATAAATTATTTTTTTACTTATATTGACTATTTACATAATATTGATTGTATTTAAAAATAATTACACAAAAAGTAAACATATCATAGCTTATATTCAATAATAACAATTAAAAATATTATTAGTTGTTCTTTTTGTAGAAGAGAGCAGTGAACTTGCCGGTCTCGTACGTCGGCATGAATGGCAGGTACTTGGTCCACTCCCATCTGTAAATTTTGTTTATTACATTAAATAAATCAAATAAATCAGCTTCACGCTGTATTCCGCACACAGCAGGGTAGGCAGAGGGAACCTAGTTTTAAAATATCGTCAACAATATGAATTTTCATTTATATGTAGGTAGGCATTAAGAAGCTTAATTAAACACCTAAATTCAGCCTTGTTTACGAGTCTCGCCTGTTTAGATATAATGAGTAGCATAACCCAACCCTGCAATTTATCTTAACAAATAGGGATAACTATCGAATTTCTTGTATAGGTCAAGCAATGTTTCTTTTACTTCACGCAGTTTTAAAAAAAAGAAGAGGTAGAGGAAACCAGACTGCCCACACACTTTTCGAGACATTACGTTTTGAGTGGTGCAAGTGCAAGTAACGCCACGATGTCTTCTTGCCACAGTGAAGAATGGAAAATTTTCCCATATGAGAATCGAACCCACAACTGTCGTATTTACACATTTATTTACATTTACCTTCGTATAAGTGACATGCCGATAGGGAAGTCGTAAGTGTCCCCGTGCTCGCTCGCGCCGACCGCCTCCAGTGACATCTCCTTCGCCCACGCCTCTAGACCACGCTCCTCGTCTGTACCTGTCACAATTTATAATTAAATAAATAAAAAATATATGTTAATTAAGTATTAAAAAAATAAACCATGAAGCCAGTCGTGGCTCAGGAGCACTGGCGTGCGGCTGTAAATGCGACAGGTTGTGGATTCGATTCCCAATTGATGAAATGAAATATTTAATATTTTCATTTTAAATAAATATTTCATTTCTTCGAGTGGGTATCGAACCCACAACCAATCGATTTTACAGTCACACTTTGTGTTCCTGCAACACAACTAATCTCAACGGAAGTATAATATATAAATTAAGGTTCCTATACCTAGATAAGTTAAGTTCGTAAACATTTTTCATATGTTAATACATTACAACAGTGTTACTGTAAAATGAAATAACTATCTAATTAAACTTCATATTAATATAACGACCTCACAAAAACGTAAAACTTAATTAACATTGGGGCTGATTTCAACAGGCGCGGGTTCAAATCCTTCTGTTTCTTACAAAGGGCTTTACAAATAATCAAACTTTTTAATTAATTAGTTGTGAGTTCGGTTCTCAATCGAGGGAATGTTTTTTTTCATTTCCCCACACTGGTAACAAGACAAAACGCGGCGATGTCTTCCACCACTTAACACGAGATATAACGAAAATTGTGCGACGGTAAACACTACGTTCCCTCTGCCCTGCTTACCACCGTTTCCCACTTTCCGCCAATTTCTGGAGGCATTGCGTGTTGAGTGGCGGAACTGAACGCCGCGCTTTCCCCTCGACACCAGAGCGAAATGAAAATATAAATGTAAATAAATATTTCATGTCCTCGAGTGGGGATCGAACCCACAACCAATCGATTTACAAGCGCACTTTTTGCCCCTGCGCCACGACTGGCCTCATGTTATATTACTCCAAATAAATCGAAATGGTTCCCATCTTTTGCATATCACAAGAAGTATATTACTATTAAAATATTAATAATGGATTTCAAACATACAATCAACCACATAAACAAACACTTAAGCGGAAATAAAGTAAACGGGGCGGGTCACGCGAGGACGACATTCGTATAGTACGGTTGACGAGTCGTGACCGCCCTGAAGTTATATATTTTAATTTATTATATGGATATTTTTTATTTTCTTTTATATTCTTCCCGAGCGAAAAGTTTATAAAACCTAACTTCAGGGCGTCCACAAATTGTCGATCATACTGTCCTGCAATTTTTATTACGTATTTCACGTAGAAGAGTAGGCAGAGTGACACGACACTTTGTAGTCCACTGTTCGAAAAAGAGATATTATATATTAAGAGATATTATGCCGTGATTAACGTCACTAGTAAAGGACAGGACTCTCAGGCTCGATGTTTTAAATTATTTGAAGCCCAATAATATATGAAACATGTAACTTTTTATTTGATTTTTTTACGGAAAAGACCAGGCAAACGAAAGGTAAAAAAACGAAAGTCATCACAGCCAGCCAAGACCTCGAGTAAGACCAGAGGAGCTATAGATGCGTTTAACTATATTCCGTAATCCGTATGTTTTCGATATAAATGGCCGCAAATTCCTAACAACAATTGTTAGGAAGTAAGATAATAAACTACGGTTTTCGCTTAAATATTGCTCTAGAGTTCATTGTAAAAACTATTAAGTAACGTATTTATAATTTTATTTTTAGATTTACACTGTATCACGGACAAGGAGGCAGAGGGATCCTGGTGTCAATAAATTATACTCCCCACTTTCCATTCAGTTTAGGAAACATTTCGTGTTGCGTGGCTGAACTCAACGCCGCGTTTTGTTTTGTCACCAGAGGAAGCAAGAACATAGAGAGAAGTAGGAATCAATCAACAACAGTTTTTATTTATAATTAGGTACATTATTTTACATTATTATGTATTTACTTACCAGGAATTAAGTTATCTAAGACGCAACCAATTACACCCCCGACCAGGATGGACGTCGATAAAAGAACCTGTTTAAACAATTACAATAAGAACATATTTTTCGCAATTTACAATCACTGTGCCTCGAATCCTCGATTGCTTCATTAGATTATAGTTTTTTTTATAGAGTTTAATAGTACATAATATATAAGTATATAACTATAATACGATATGCCCCAAATATAAGCACGATAATTTATTTGCTTTAGCGCGCTAGTCTCAGGAACTACTGGTTTTAATTGAAGAAATATTTTTTAATTGGACTATCCACTTATCGAGAGACACTATAGGCTATATAACATCACGTTAATGGCGACAATGTCACCCACAGCACTAAAATGCTTAAAAAAAAACAGCTATACGCTGTATCCCGTACACAACAGGATAGGCAGAAGGAAACCTAGTATCAAGACACTCCGTTGTCCATTTTCCGCCGAAATCTCCCAATGCGTGTTGCGTGGCGGAAGTCAACGCTGCGCTTTGCCTCTATGTCGGAGCAAACAAATGAAAATATGAAGTATCAAAGTATCATTTCCACGAGTGGTAATCAAATTCAGAACCTGTCGTGCTTACAGTCACACCTTGTGCCCCTGCGCCATGCCTGGCCTCAAAGAAACTGACATTCTTGTGTACTTAAAATGTATCAGATATTATTAATATCCCCAACGTTTAACTATTTTTATTTGAATAGGGGGACAAAGTCGCATGTAAGAACTAGTATATTTAATTAAGGAGAAAATAGGGAGGGATTGAAGAGTTCTTCTCACCTGCAGGACAGCATCTAACGCATCGACACCAGTGTGTATGACGCCGCCGTGAGCAGACATCCACCGCGTGAGCACGAGCGGGAAAAACAGGCTGAACCCGATTATGTAGAGGTTGCGGGAACTGTTCAGATTCACGTACTGGAGAGCGGAGAGTCCTAGAGAGTTAGAAAAAAAAGTTTTGGTACTTATGCAGACATTACGTAATGGAATTTCTTAGTTGGATTTCAATTCCTGCATATTGCAGGGTAGGCAGAGGGAACCTGGAAACCTAGTGTTAAGACACTCCGTGCTCATTAAAGGACTTCCTTAGCCTCATCATCATCATAGTATCAAAGATACTGGAATCAGGTCACGTAAAAAGCATGAGGATCCCCCAGAGGGCATGTATAAAGAGGTTGATGACAGTGGACGAGGCGAAAGAAGTATGCAGAGACCGTAGCGTTTGGCGCTCCGTTCTCTCTGACTACCCCGCTAGGGATAAAGCGTGAAGTTAAGTTAAATACATATATATGATGTTCTAACTATATTGACTCTTTAAATTATAACTGCTTTGCCTTTGTTAATAAGTATTTAAAATTGAAAAGAATTAGAAGTCAAAAAGCCCAGTCGGGGGCCTTGGGTAAAAGCGTGTGACTGTAAACGCGACAGACTGTGGGTTCGATTTCATTCGAGGAAATAAAATATTTAATATTTTCAATTCTTCGTTCTGGTTCCACCACTCAATACACAATGCTTCTAGAATTGGGAATTCGGCGGAAAGTGGAAAAGGCGCTCTGTGCTCTACCCAGTTGCATGCGGGATGTAACGTGGAGCTGAAAAAAAGAAATATTAATTATATTAAAATCACACAAAAAAATTAACATACCAAAAGCAGCAATCATCCCGAACATAACACAGAACAGTCCGCCCACGATTGGCTGCGGGATGATGATGAAGACAGCGCCAAGCTTGCTGACCACGCCCTGCACTACCATCAGTGCGGCTGCCCATTGCACCACGCGACGGGAACCTACCTAATTGAGAAAAAAAAATTTTTGCTCCACCTATCTTTAAAATCTTAGGAATTTATAACTTTGGCTAGAGCTGGAAATATGTAGGCTAAATAAATCGAACTAAGAAATAAAAAAAATCGCTTAAAAAGCAAAAACCTTAACATCCATAACAACAGCACAGAGAGCAGTGGCATAGTGTGACTGTAAACACGACAATTGTGGATTCGATTTCCGCTCGGAGGAATGACTTATTTTCATTTTTCCTCGCTCTAGACAAGACAAAGCTATGTAATGAGTTCTCTTCTTCTCAACGAACAGTGTATCAAAAATAAGACGGTGAGTGGGACGGAGAATCAGCAACAACACCTTAAGGCTTCTTCTACCCACCCTCCTATAATTATGCGGGATACAGCGTGGAGGTGAAAACTATTTATATAATTAATTCTTTTTAAGAAGAAAAAGAATATATATAAAAAAATGTATATGATGTGTCCGTATGTATTATGTATGTATGTATTGTGTTTTTTTTCAAATACACAGCTAGCTCACCTTAGTAACACCAATAGCGCCAACGTTCTCTCCGAATGTGTTAGTTCCGTTGCCGGAGCCCCAGAGTCCCGCCAGCATTGTACCGAGACCCTCCGTGCCGAGACCCCGGTTGATGGCGTGTAGAGGTGGTGGTGGGGCCGCTATTAATTATATTAAAACAATATATAATAATGTACTTTTGTCCTAATAATTAATTTAAGTAAATAGTTACTTAAATTTATATTTCCATTTCTTCGCTCTGGTGTCGAGAGGCACTCAAATCGCAATGCCTCCAGAATTCGGCAGAAAATGCGGAACGGAGTTTCTTAACACTAGGTTCCCTCTGTGTGCGGAATACAGCGTGAAGCTGATGATGATGATGATTTGTCCTATTCTAATAACTAACAGTTAAGTATGAGTATGACACATGGACTGTCCAACAGAAAAACTATTATTCAGTTGTTCCTGAGATTAGGCTGAGGCTTACAATATTAGTATAAATGCCATGTGCGTAAGGGCATAGATATTTTTTCGAAATATTATATAAGTAGAAAAAAAAATGGTAATTCAGCAACTTATCAAAGTGCGGCGTTAAACACCACCTCTCCACACGTAATATCTAGAAATTAGAAAAGATGAGAAGAGAATTCTTCTTAATATAGAAATAAAAAAATGTGTAGTACTCACCACACATCCTCGCCGTGGTAGGGTAGTAGCTGATGGACTCGACGGTACACGCGAGCACGCCCGCCAGCATTCCCAATACTCCTGCTATACTTACTGTTGGCCAGCCCCATTGTCCTAAAATAATTATTATAAAAAAATAAAAACAGTGGTTAGAGCTGCGCCTCTAAGAAATTCTAATTATCATATATTTTTAGGGTTTATTCACTTCGTTGTCCGTCCGTCCGTCTATCTGACTGCCACGAGCGTTTATCTCAGGAATGCTTGGAGATATCGAGTTAAAATTCAAACTATATACTCAAATCTACGATCCCTTGATTTCTTGAAAAAATCGTATTTCTACATTTACTTAAAAAAGATATGGTCGCTTATATCGCAAAAAAACGCGAACACTATTAAGAGAAGCAAAATTAATAGGGTACTTCTGGATGACCTACAATTATTAAATACGACAGTTAGCATTTACAGATAGGAAAAAATAAGAAAACTATACATTTGTGGTTAAATCCTAAAAAATAATAGACCTAAGAATGGGCAATATTTGGTATTAAAGCTAGTACAAGTGAGATATCAGATCCAAGAGCTCTGGCTAAGCTAAGCTTGAATTTCAGAAAAACTCGCAACCTACAACTTTTGGTGTTTTGTTAAATTTCAATTTATGCTAATTTTCACTTTTTTTTTCTACAAAATATAATAAAACTAGTCAAATTAGATTACAATTTTTTACAATTAAATAAATAAAAATCTGGAGAAATTTCAATCAAAGTTCCTTATCATATGTTCTCCTAGAATATTAGAAAAATATCTAAAGAAACCACCATTACATTACAATATTCTCAATTGTACCTGGATAGGGCACGCGGAACCAAGAAGCATCGCGTATAATATTCAGTTTTAGGTCAGTTCGAGCCGCATGTCCTGCCGGGAGCGCGCCGGTCACCGTCAGTATACCGCATATAGCCCACATTATGACTATAGTTAGTAGCACCTAAAACAAATTTCTATAGAAATATCATACACTTATGTATATAATATTAAAATTTATGCATATGATATAAAAACATATTTTTCCATTTAACATTTTTATAATATTTACGACGCAGGAGTGAGTGGTGAGAGAGGCAGGGAGAAACCACAGTTGACTTTTGAGGACACACTATCGATGATATTGAAAGAAGGTTACATAAAAAACAGGAGGACCCCTCGGAGGGCATGTATGAAGAGGTTGATGGCAGTGGGAAGAGGTCAGAGACCGTGGCGTTTGACGCTGCGTACTCTCATGCTACCCCGCAAGGGATAATTAAAAGAGATAATATTATTCACTCCATCCTCCACTTTAAGTCTATTTCAGAAACATTTCATTGCATTGAGGCCGGTCGTGGCGCAGCGGCACGAGGTGTGACTGCAAAACCGACTGGTTGTGGGTTCGATCCCCACTCGAAGAGATGAAATATTTACTTAAATTTATATTTCCATTTCTTCGCTCTGGTGTCGAGGTTAAGCGCGGCGTTGAGTTCTGCCACTCAACACGCAATGCCTCCAGAATTCGGCAGAAAGTGGGGAACGGAGTGTCTTAACACTAGGTTCCCTCTGCCTACCCTGCTGTGTGCGGGATACAGCGTGAAGCTAATTTAATTTAATTTTTATTTCATTGCATTGTTTCTTTAAACCGACCGATATTTGAATTTAAAGCTGCCTTATTCCTTGGCTAAACGATAAAAGATTGTGATCATAATAATTATTATAATATACCGAGGCATCAGACTCGATATATGTATATCGAGTATATTATCTATATCGGTAGATTATATGCTACATATATATATTTTTAATGATGTGATGATAAATAAATAACATAAAGTTAAAAAAAGTAAGCAAGTAGCATTTACTTTAAGCTATAAATTCTACGAGCCTAAGCTATAGTAGTTTATTGGAGACCGCTGAAGAGTTCCACTATTCAAATCCTAGCCAGGTGTGGATGGAGCCCCATCTGATGACAGAGATAGACCAGCTCCATCACACCATATTATTATTTTGTCACCTAAGCTACATATAACTGCAAAAGTTTCGTGATGATGTAATTGTTACAAATTAAATTCTGATTCTTAGATTCGTTCTAAATAGTTACAAGATATTATTATATATGAATGTATTTACAAGTTGACCTAATAAAATCTTTCTTTTCTTTAAAATAACTGTATATTTAAGACGAAATAATATTGGAACTTACAGGAAAGAGCTTGAACAGCGGAAACCATACGATTGTGAAGCCTTCATCACGACGCCACGTTACTGTCGGGATCTTGACATCACCCATACATTGAGAAAATATTGTCAGCAAAATGAATGTTCTGGAACAAATAAGTATAATTATTTAGCTTCATGGTGAATCCTATAGCACAGCACAGCAACGCTTGGTTCCCTACAAATCGCTTAATATTCGAGACATTATGTATTGAGTAGCGAACCTCAAAGCCGCGCCTTATCTTTTTACGTGCGACAATACCCCACAGTAACGTTCCATGAAATAGAATACTATGAAAAAAAACTAAAATAAGCTAGTCGTGTAGTATAGATGTCCGCGTCATTTGTCTGATTTTAGCTGTGAACGTGGCCGAGCTGACTTTGTCTGCGTTTCAAAGTGGAAATTTCACTTAAATGTAGAAACTTTGTGTACTGTTAAAATTATAACCTTTAATTTAAAGACAATAATTATATTTTATAATATTAGGTGGTGCAAATTCAATACGTTTTCTTTTGCATTCAACATAAGCTCACGAAGAGTATTCGACAATTCACTATTCACTTCTTAAAAATTTACTTTGTTTCTGTCAATCAATTAAATATTAAGAAATTGTTTCCATAAAAAGATAGCTCGTTAATATAAAAGGGGACCCATAATAGATCCTTGTAGAACGCCCATCCTTAGGGGAGATCCAGAAGATTTTACATTATTTATATTAACCTTCTGGATTCTTTGATTTAAATACGAGGCAACGAGTTCATCTAGAGCCTAATGCCATAATAATGTAGTTTTAATAATACCAAAATTTCATGGTTTACACAATCAAAGGCTTTGGATAAATCAGAAAACACTCAAATCGCATTCTGTGATTCCATCCCATGCGTCATAATTGTGCTTTAGAAGTGCAGCACTCGCATCCGTAATTGACTGCCTTTGGTGAAACCATATTGCTCATAATGAAGAGCATTGTTACAATGCAAAAATTGTGAATGTTACTGTAGTTATGGAATCGATCCCCTAGAGGGAATTAAATAATTTTGAGTACCGCAGTTCAAAACACAACAGTTCAAATTCTAATGGAAAATAGAGATATGTACCAGCTTCACGCTGTATCCCGCATACAGACGGCTAGGCAGAGGAAACCTAGCGTAAAGACATTCCGTTCCCCATGTTCCGCTGAATTCTGGAGACATTGCATGCTGAGGGGCGGAATTCAACGCCGCACTTTGCCTCGACACCAGAGCGGAGAAAGGAAAATATACATTTACATAAATATTTCATTTCCTCGAGTGGGGATCCAACTCACAACCAGTCGCGTTTACTGTCACAATTTGTGCCACGCGCCACGAATGGCCCCAAAACCGGTAATACTTATACCCAAAATTGAGCTTTACTAAATCATCATGTAACCAACCGTTCGGTTGCATTCAATTGTATGACGAACTCAGGTATTCGTACAGCTTTGAACGGGTAATTTGATTGTTCCGTCATATCAGCTTGCTATGGAGGATGGATCTTTGATATGCAGGAATTGATTAAATCGTCCAACTATGGAAACAGAGTTTAGCTGCTTTAAATTACTTTATAGAACTGGCCTGGGTTGTTAATTTGTGTTTTATAAAGTTTTTTCGGTTATACCGTATAGCAACATAACAAGGGAAACCTTGCGTTAAGACTCTCCGTTTCCTACTTTTCGTTCAATTTTCAAAACGCGTTGAGTTCCGTCACTCAACATGTGACGGAACTCAACGCCACGCTTTACCTCGTTACCAGATCGGGGAAATAAAATATTTGATATTTCATTTCCTCGAGTGGGAATTCTTTGATATTTTTTGTTGGTTCCGTTATTGTTTCGAGAACGTCACGATCATAACAACACTACCATTACCTGTTGCCTAATAGCTCAATTTGGTTCAAGATAATATGAGACACAGTCTTTTTTTTATCTTTATTATTTGAAAAGTGTAAAAATTGTACTAAAATAAATAAATAATACAAAACAAAACAGCCCACTAGCCACTAAGGCACCACACAAACATATTACACGCACATTTCATAAGTACATAATGTACGTATTGTACATATCTTAAGAAAAAAATCTATCTGTCTATATACAAAGAAAATGTTTAGTTTTTTATATATCTATATATATATATTTTTTTTCTTACGATTTTATGGCTTCACGCTTTATTTCGCTAAGGTGCATGGGTGCTTGTGGGTGTGGGTCTTACACGTCTTTTATACAGAACCGCGGCTTCACGACCGTAAGTTCTCTATAAAAAAGTATAAGAAACAATTTACGAATATTTATAAGTAAAATATTTAACTTTGTAGAAAAGTTACCTCTCAATACTATGACGAATAGTTACGGTCCGTTTCCAGGTATTCATTATTTATTATGGAACAATGTTACAAAACATTTAGTCAAGTTTGGCCTTTTATTATAATAAAAACTATTTACTTATACATGAAGTACTTTATTTTAAAAAATTAATTAAAATTATACTTTAAAACTAAAAATATTTTGAAACTAAATGCGTGTTAACAGAGTGATATGTTAACGCCGACTCTTTTTTCTTTTTATTCCATAAAGCTGGGAATGCAACGCGGAGTCCTCCGCGAAATCTAGCGTGAAAAACAAATATCTCCGGTTACGTTCCCAGGAGCTTGCATAACTATTTTGTTACTCAATATTATTTTTTTATTTTTTTTATGAAAATTACAGCGAAAACAAATTGCAACACATTGAATAACAATTTAGATATATGATTCCTATATTTAGTACCATTTTTCCGGGTGGGTTACCCTTTTCAGTGAAATTTCTAAGCTTCACCTTATATCTCGAATATTATAATCGAATAGTTAGACAGAATCTAATATTAAAAACTTAAGACACTCCGTCAGTATAGTGGCGGAACTCTACGCCGCGCTGTATTACAACCAGCTAGACGAAATGAAAAATAAATTTTCCCTAATGACAAAACGTCTTTACCACCAGACAAATCAAAATATAAAAGTATCAATTTTCTTTAGTCAATGTATCTTCGGTTCAAATTTTCTTGAAATATTCTTGTATTTTTTTCCTTGTTTTACTATACCTAATTTTCCTTACGCTCTGTAAGCGCGGTGATCTTATCAATCCAAGATTTATTTTGAACAAAAACTCCCTTCGAAATTGTATGGCTCACATTTCTTGAGAAAAAGACGTGTGCCATAGCGTTAACTTAAATATCAACTTAAATATTTTAGCAGAAACTGAGGCCAGTCGTGGCGCAGCGGCACAAAGTGTGACTGTAAAACCGACAGGTTATGGGTTCGATCCCCACTCGAGGAGATGAAATATTTACTAAAATTTATATTTCCATTTCTTCGCTCTGGTGTCGAGGCTAAGCGCGGCTTTGACTCTTGCCACTCAACACGCAATGCGTCCAGAATTCGGCAGAAAGTGGGGAACGGAGTGTCTTAACACTAGGTTCCCTCTGCCTACCCTGCTGTATGCGGGATACAGCGTGAAGTTGATATATTTTAGCAGCCTTCTTTTCGCGGCATAGCTGAGTAGGCAAACCTAGTGTAAGTAAGTTCCGTTCATAACCTTCGCATTTACAGTCAAACGGTGTACCATTGCACCACGACGTCCTTTAAAATACATACAAGCCAAAATATAAATTCACTAAAATTAATTAAGAAAAAACTAACAAACCAGTATATGTATGTATATAGGTATACATATGTACCACTAAAATCAAAACATTTAAATTAGACTGCCACACAATATTATACAGACAAAGCGCAGTGTTGAGATACGCCACTTAAACTTCGGGCGAAATATGGAGAACGGGCTTTTAACACTAGGTTCCCTCTACCTTCCCCGCTACGGGAAAAAGCGTAAAGCTGAAAAAAAAATCTTATTTTTACCCTTTCCTATGTACATATATATAAACCACGCCCAACGCATATTGATTCGCATCAGCCGGACTTTCAAATAACACACTTAGGCAATCTGTCGCTGGAGACCTATTTTCAGTCCTACGTACAGTAAATTGATATATTCTTATTACAATAGCAGTAGGGTTCATTTTACGATAGCAAAATTATATAGACTAGGTCAGTGCTTTGTGAATCTATTATATGAATAATATAGGTCATTTTTATATGTTATTTGATTTATATTGTACTTTTGGCCCTTTTGCTAAATTAAACAAATTACAAAATAAATAACTGAAATAGCGAAAAAATGAAAATATAAACTTATATTTATATTTTCATTTCTTCGCTCTGGTGTCGAGGGAAAGCGCGGCGTTGAGTTCCGCCACTTAACACGCAATACCTCCAGAACGCGGTGGAAAGTGTGGAACGGTGTGTCTTAACACAAGGTTCCCTCTGCCTACCCTGATGTGCGCGGGATACAGTGTAAAACTAATAAAATAAATAATAAATAAATAGGCATAAGTATTAAGTCCCTTCAGTCCATAAAGATTTTTACACAGAGCGAACCGCTTGCGACATCGTCCTCTTGAAATTGATATAACTTTTTGATTAATAAACTGATTCAAATAAAATTATTACGAAATGTTAAGGGAAGTTCACCAAAATACAATATATGGTCAAAATTGCATTTGAATCGGTTAGGCCGTTTCTGAGAATAGCGTACGCAAGACTAACAGACAAAAAATTCAAAAATCATTGTTTTGGCTTATAAAATTGACAATTGCCCCTAGTAATATGTTTTCTCGCATATCTTCCATGTATAGCCAGAGATCAGTTACAATTTTATTATATGTTTAGATATAAATTTATAAAAAACGCTTATAAAACATACAGCCACTGTTCAGGAATATTTAATTTGGTTTACGTGGTACTACGATTCACGATATGCTGATTTCATTTAACCCAAACTGTTTCGACACGTGGAGGTACAGTGCGGTCGACGAGTCGTGGACGCCATGAAATTACTTATAGATGCCTACGCCGATTTGATTTAATGATTTATCTTACTTTTGATTATTTTACTTACCGAGTGAACAATGTGCAAAAGTTTAGAAAGCCTAACTGCAGCGACCACGACTCGTCGACCGTACTGAACCTACACGTGTCGGAACATTTAACCATAAGTTGTTATGTATATATACATATTTAAATGGTATATCCAGAGGGTGCCCTGACTAATATCTATCCAATATTTATTCTTGGGAATACGTTTACGCGACCTCGGATCCTCGTGACACCACTTGTTATACCCCTATCCAGTCCATAAAAGACCTATCCTCCCTTTCCACCTTTTCTTCCTCTTTTTCTATCTGTCCTGTTCCTCTCCCCTCGTTTTTTCCCCACAAAGGGTTGTGGAGGTGTTTCTAAGGGAGGACGTGTCATCAAAAAGAAGACATGGTGGTCGAATGGCGAGGTGCATGAGGTGACTCGTGAAAAGAAGGTTGCGTTTAAAAAGTGGCAGCAATCCAACTTTCCTAAAGACAGACTGGGGTATATAGTATCGAAGAGTGCCAGTAAAAGAGCTGTAGCCAGAGCCCGCAGTAAGAGTTTATCACCGCTATATGATGGCTCGGCTCTTATTCCGTTCTTATTTTCACATTCAAAACCAGCCTCCATGGCTGATGTTGTATCCCGATGACATAGCACTCATTGACGAGAACCGATGGATGCTGGAGCATAAAGTGAACGTCTGGAAGGGTACACTTGAGAACGGTGGTCTAAAAACTAAAAGTGTCGAAGACCGAGTACATGGCCTGCGAGAGCCCGGACTACCCCAGACTAGCTACTACCTGTATCCCGCACATAACAGGGTAGGCCGAGGAAACCTCGGAACCTAGAGTTAATTCACTCCGTCCCCATTAAGACACTTCCGTATCCCACCTTCCCCGAATTCTGGAGGCATTGCGTGTAAAGTGGGGGTAATCAATATCGTGCTCAATGAATATGAAAATATTAAATATTTTATTTCCTCCAGTGGGAATCAAGTCCACACACGTCACGTTCACAGTCGGCCCCTGCGCCACAGTAACTCAAAATAAGTTTTTGATTTTAATGTCATCAAAAAAATAAATTTATTAGTAGTAGTACATAAAATAAATTTTGCTAAGGATCAGCTACTTTTTCGTCGTTTAATTAGGATATTATATTTCCACATCAAAATCCAGAGTATTTAAAATAAATTATATTATAGCTGACAGGCAGCATCCCTTTTGAAAATTAAACAAAAAAATACCGGTAATACAAAAAATAAGCATATACCAAATACCAAACGACGAACAAAAATTTTAAAAATATTTTTGCGCTAGCAGAACTTTATTAGGTCCGTATTGAAAAATATGCTTTGTCATATTATCAAAAGCAAATGTAAGCTATTCTAACTTGGAATATATATTTTTTTTCTGTAAATCACCGTAACTCAAAATAATGGATAAACATTTTGTTTTTATTTTTGTAACTGGATTGGAGGATTAGTAATAATTTGTGTTAAATTTTCACCGACTTCTGTAAAAGGAGGAGGTTATCAATTCCTTATCTTATGACACGTAATGTAGTTTTTTTTTGTTTTTTACCTTAGCACTTTTGACGAGGTGAACCAATTTTGATGATTCTTTTTTTAATTTGAAAGCTGGTGCTTTCCGTGGTAATTTGGTAAATTTCTCACAATGGCATCCATGAATAAATCACATAAGTATTAAAATCGCATTAAGCATATGCGCGATAAATGGACGAATAATTCAATATTACGCCAACTGATTTCGATTATTCTTTTTTATGGGAAAGGATACACTCCAAGGGTCAAGTTTGATGTGAGTTTGGTTACGTTCTGATTATGAGATCCGGTTAAAATCGGTTTTTTTTTGTTAAAAATAATTATTATGCTCGTATACCGTGTACCACTCGCGACGCGGATTCGCCCGCTTGAACTAAATCATTTTTTATTTAATCATGTTTTCATGTTTCAGTTCATTTTTAACCGACTTCTGTAAGAAAAGGAGGTTATCAATTCGACTCTATTTTTTTATAGAATAATGGATGAGAAAAATGGTTATTTCAAATTTATGCAGGAGGTAGGTAGATACTTGCACGCGGTAAATGCGGCATTTTTCGCGTAAATAACAATCCCGTGGAAATACTGTAATAAAAAAAAATCTTGTACGTTGTGTAAATCTTGTTCCACAACCTTCTCTATCTTCCTGTGAAAGTCTTTATGTGCACTTAATAAAGGAGTTATTTTGAAATCACAGATCGACATTTAAATTTTATTTAAATTTCGATATGTGATTTCAATTTCATTTATGTATAAATGTATAGGATTAGTTACCATGAGATAAACTGACTTTACATATCCTATAAAACATTATCATAATCTTTACTGCATTTTTTTTCCTTTTTATCTGCTATTTTTTTTAGCTTCTCGCTGTATACGGCACCCAGCAGGGTAGGCACAGGGAACCTAGTGTTAAGACACTCCGTTTGCCACTTTCTGCCAAATTCAAGAGGCATTGCGTATTAGTGGAACTCAACACCTTTGCCTCGACACCAGAGCGAAGAAATGAAAATATAAATATATCAAATATTTAATTTCCTCGATTCGGAATCGAACCCACAACCTGTCGCATTTACTGTCACACACTTGTGCCCTTGCGCCACGACTGGTCCCAAATAGTATTAGAATATAATAAAACAATATATTAATTATAGGATTAGTATAAACTCACCCAGCAGCGATGCCCCAATGCTGTGACGCGGCGTCAGCGGCGTGCTCGAACAGCGTCAAACCAACCAACGCTACAGTGGGAGCGATCGTGAGTGGAGTGACCACGCGGAGTACGGAGCCGATTATGCCGAAATAGCCTAGGAAAGGTATAGAAATAAGAGTAATAATTAGATAAGGCCAGTCGTTTCGCAGGGGCACAAAGCGTGCCTGTAAATCGACTGGTTGTGGGTTCGATCTCTATTCGAGGAGATGATATATTTATTTAGATTTATATTTTCATTTCTTCGCTCTGGTATCGAGGGGAAAGCGCGGCGTTGAGTTCCGCCACTCAACACGCAATGCCTTCAGAAAATTGGCGGAAAGTGAGGAACGGAGTGTCTTAACACTGGGTTCCCTCTGCCTACCTTGCTATGTGCGGAATACAGCGTGACTCTGATAAAAAAAAATTGATAATCTCTTGACGCGTACAATACGCATTGACCATGGCAACGTATATCTTACATAGTTACTTTACACAAATGTGTGAATTTTCAAACATTTTGGTAGTGTGCGCTATATTTGTTTTATAAATTTAATGAATTTATTATGCATTATTTTATTAACATTTTCACACTGCATTCCGCACACAGCAGGGTAGGCAGAGGGAACCTAGTGTTAAGACACTCCGTTCCCCACTTTCTGCCGAATTCTGGAGGCATTGCGTGTTGAGTGGTAGAACTCAACGTCGTGATTTGCCTCGACACTAGAGCGAAGAAATGGAAATACAAATTTAAGTAAATATTTCATCTCCTCGAGTGGGGATCGAACCCACAACCAGTCGATTTACAGTCACACTTTGTGCCTCTGCGCCACGACTGGCCTCATTATTAGATTTATTTATTAACATATTGCACTTCTTGTAGGCGAAACAGCTAGGCCAAAATTCGTAAACTCGTCCGTCCGCACAATTTAAGTAAAAAAAGGAGAACAAAGTTTTTGTTTCATATATGTATTATAGATTGTCTATCTTTATTACATGACCTAGCATTTATTGTATTTAGAAAAGAAAAATTTTCAAAAACTATAATATTTACAATTTTTTAATCATTCAAATTTACACTAGAAGCGTAATCTGATATCTATCTTTATCTATCAGAAGAATATAAGATAATATGTTAATTTAATAGAAAACATGTCAGAATTATACAAGAATGACGTCGTTTTAATTTTAATTTATACTCACAATTGAGTAAACAAAACATAAATAATCAAGGTCAGTCGTGGCGCAGGGGTACAAAGTGTGACTGTAAAACCGACTGGTTGTGGGTTCAATCCCCACTCGGGAAGATGAAATATTTATTTAAATTTATATTTCCATTTCTTCTGTCTAGTGTCGAGGCAAAGCGCGGCGTTGAATTCTGCCACTCAAAACGCAATACCTCCAGAATTTGGCAGAAAGTGGGGAACGGAGTGTCTTAACACTAGGTTCCCTCTGTCTACCCTACTGTGTGCGGGATACAGCGTGAAGCTGATAATAAAACAAATAAATACACACCTCCAATAACTTGAAAAAGTGCAGCTACCGTAATAGCTCCAGATATCTCGCACATCCTGCTTGACCATACCTCTCGTCTCTGTTCATCATTCATGGCAGCCAGGATATCTTGCCCTGGACACTTCCACGCTGGTAGACCAAGAATAGCCAATGTCGGTACGAGAAAGGATATGGTCCCGCCTTGTACTATTGGTAGTCTACATCCGAATGTTGATTGAAGCCATGTTATAAGACCTAGAAATAATATACTTTTATGTTAAATTGTAATTATTTTGTAATATTTTCAATAACCGTTGAAGTCGTCGTGGTGGTGACTCTCGGTTGTGGGTTGAATTCCCGCTATGGGAATATGCATTGTTCTCATTTCCTTTAGAAATTGAGTTCCGACATTGGATTAAAAAATCTCTAAAATTAGACACAAAGTGCTTTACGAGATATACAGGTGAAGCTAAAAAAATAAAAAAAAAGAAATTAACATGAAAAAAAACCGTTTGTTATGTCATCCTTTTAAATTCTTACAAAAATTATGAAGGAAATATTGATTATTTCATATTTTTTAATTAAGCGACTTATTTATGTTAAGCAATTTCGCCAATGTATCTATAGGGGGTGTAACTCAGTGGTAGAGTGTCTGCTTCGCATGCTGAAAGTCCTGGGTTCAAATCCCAGCACCTCCAAATGGTTTTTTATTTTGTTATTTTCAAGACAACTCTTCTTAATTTCGCGACAATAATAAATTGAATTGTTTATTTGATGATTTTTTACTTACTACTACTACTACTACTTTAGTAGACGAGAAAAGATACGGAAAATCTTGGGCCCAAATATAAAAAATTGAGATATAGTCTAAAAAATTTGTCCTTTTTCAATTTTGGAATACCAAAAATCAGATCAATCGATAATCTGGAAGCGGAGATAAATGAGAAAAATTGTTTTAAGTTTTTAACCGATATATTATAATTAATCCATTACTTACTAGTACTTATTAGTACATATAATTACAGTATAAATAAAGGAAATATCATTTATTTTTTGTTTGACATTTTCAACGGCTACTGCTTTTTTTATGGATTTTCTTTTTCTCCGATTACGGAGATAATATAACCTCTATAAAATAGGTGATTACACCTATTTTATAGAGGTTAATTGTGCTGTAGACTTAACCTTACTTTTACCAAATCTCTAATAACTCAGCTTTCAGATTGCCAAAACCAACAGAATTTCCAGGGAGAGAATGATGTACCTGAATCTATTAAATCATATCAATTTCATCTCTTTACTTTGTGGGCCCAAGAATATATGCAATCGTTTNGTATGCGATCAAATGGTTCAAGCTGATACTGGGGTGCACCAGCCCAGAGATGAGAACAGTACTCCATATGAGGCCGAACCTGGGCCCTATATAGGGCCAAACGGTGTTTTGGCGTGAAGTACCGTCTCGCTGTTGATGACCCCCAGTTTCTTCGACGCCAACTTGGCCTTGCTTTTCAGATGATTGCGATACTGGCAGTCACTCGAAATATTAAGGCCCAATATACTGATACTGGGCGCGGCTGTAAGAGGAATGTTCTGAAAGACTGGTAATACGATAAATGGGATTTTTTTTGTGGTTAACGCGCAAACTTATATCTTCAGGGGGTTAAACTGAACTAAGTTCCTTTCAATCCATAAAGAGACATTGTCAAGGGATGCCTCAACCGAAGACACAAGTTTATTTCGACACTGTTCAGCGTTTTCCCGCGAAAGACTTGCTCGGCCGGGGTAAACAGCGTCCACCGTGCTATCATCAGCATAGCAATGAATGCTAGAATCCTCTAACATGTCATTGATATGCAGAAGAAACAGCGTAGGGGACAGCACGCAGCCTTGGGGAACGCCAGCGTTCACGGGCATATGTTTAGAGCAAAAACCGTCGACAGCGACCTTGATACTGCGCCCAGTGAGAAAGCTGGCGATCCACTTGCATAAATTTTTAGGGAAGCCCATAGGATGGAAGTTTAGTAAGGAGCGCCTCATGCCACATTCGATCAAAGGCCTTCGCCATGTCCAAAGTAACTGCCAGGCCCTCTCTCTTGCTTTCAATAGTCGCAGCCCAGCGATGGGTAAGGTAAACCAGAAGATCACCGGTTGAGCGACCATGGCGGAAGCGATATTGTCGGTTTTTTCATTAATCAATCGGTGATCCTCTAGATAAACCAAGAGCTGGCTATTGATAATGCTCTCCATGACTTTTGAGAGCAGGGAGGTGATAGGAATAGGTCTGTAGTTAGATGGATCGGAACCATCGCCTTTCTTTGGGATCGGGTAGATAAGAGCGCTCTTCTATGAGTCTGGGACTACGCCGACTGAGTAGGAGTGCCGAAACAAACGCGTTAGCACCAGTGTCAGCTCAGGAGCACAAGAACGGAGCACTAAGAGAGAGATACCATCTGGCCCGCTCGACTTGTGGATGTCCAAAGAGGACAGAGCTCGCCTAACAGCTGTTTGGTTAAACTTAACCTCAGGCATTGAGCTTTGGCACCGCGGGATGGTCGGCGGCGTTGTTCCTTGGTGATCTAAAGTCGAGTTTGAGGCAAAGAGAGCGCCCAGGAGATCGGCTTTCTCTTTTGCCGTGTGGACCAAGATGTCATTTCCCGTGCGTAATGGCGGAAGCGAAGGCTGGCTAAAGTTGCCAAGTGCCGCCTTTGAGAGCGCCCAGAACTGATGAGTTCCGGACGGGTAGCTCTCAAGCTTCTCGCCAATTTTGGCGATATGCTCGGACCTTGCTCTGGCAATTTGCCGCTTAAAGAACCTAGAGGCTCGGTTGTACTTCCTTTTTGAGGTTTTCACCTCCGGATTCTTAGTAACCAGTGCCTCAGCCCAGATTTGATATACCTCGAGTTTGCTAGAGGCAGCAAGCTTGCAAGACGTATCAAACCAAGGCTGTGACTTGCCACCGATTGGCACTACAGTGCTAGGAATATAAAATTTCATGCCCTGCAGAATCACGTCGGCAACAACAGCGGCACAGGTACTAGGATTGTCAGAAGAGAAGCAAACCAGCCCCCAGGGATAAGATGAGTAAAATGTATACATCCCATCCCAATCTGCTGACTTGTAGTGCCAGACGTGACGAGTTGCGGGTGATCTGCAGCTGCCGCGCTTAATGGGCACGACACTCCGTACCAGGCAGTAGTCAAAAGACCCCAAAGGGGCATCGAGGACAACCTGGTACTGTTCCATATGTGAAGTCAGCAGAAGGTCCAATAAAGAGGCTTTGTGGTTGTCCACGTCCGGGAGTCGCGTTGGCGACTCAACCAATTGGGACAATCCGTTCGCCATAGCAAGGTCAAACGCAGCCCTCCCCGCGTGGTTGGTGGTGCGTGATCCAAACCAACTGGCATTGTGCGCATTAAAATCGCCAAGTATCATGACCTCAGCGGAGGGGATCTGTGAGAGTATATCGTTGATAGCCGATTGAATGTGCTCCATGAGCCGATCCGTTTCTGCATTACCACTGTGGGACCTGTAAAGGCATGCGTAGACTCGGGCACGATCGTCCGAGTCAACACGGAGCCAGATGGTAGACAGGTCCCGACCTTCAAAATGGGTAAGACGACGGAAACTTAGGTCCTCCCTTACGAACACAGCGACCCCGGCATGAGGCATAAAGTTATGTTCTATTTTGTAGCCGGAGTATTAGAGATAGGCTGTGTCGCTCGGTCGGGCAATTTGAGTCCCCGTCAGGAATAACAAGACCGGCCGTGCATCTCGATATGGTGGTGGACGGCATTTAGGTTGGAATGTAGACCCCTGATATTGCAAAAGTCCACGTTGAGATTGGAAGGGGTTGCCGTGGAGCGTACGTCTCGTTTGCCCTGCTGTCGTTGCTTGCTGTCTATAGCGCGGAACTATGCCCTCCCCAGAATTTGAAGGGCGGCCTGAGTTTAGAGACTCAGGGAGGGATTCTCAAGCACCGGAGGAGCTGGTACTAGCGGGGATGTCATGGTGAGAATGAAGAAGAACGTGCTCAGCTGATTTGGGCACGTCGAACGAATAAGTGATGAAAGAATGGCAAAAAAGATGTATGATGGAAAAGTGAGCAATAACAGAGGTAGTGGGAGACCTCGGTTGACCTTCGAAAACACAGTATCAAAGATACTGGAGGAAGGTTACGTAAAAAACATGAAGACCCCCAGGAGGGCATGTATTAAGAGGATGATGACAGTGGACGAGGCGAAAGAGGTATGTAGAGACTCTGACTACCCCGCTAGGGGTAAAGCGTGAAGCTAGTAGTAGTAGAGCGTGAAGTAGTAGTATTTACGTCGAATAAATTACCGACGGTTCACTGAAGTTACTGCCATTCTAGGCAAAACTTCTTAGATCACAGACCTATACAGGTAATTCAGCTTGATTTTTTTTACATCAATTATTGATAGATACTTAGAAAAAATGTGAAATTAAAAGCATGCTTGATGGTATAAATCCAACATTTATTTGAATCCTAGGTACATTTTAATTATACTATAACACGTACATAATTTTTGTGAATGATTTTTATAATTAACTAACTAGCTGTACCCTGCGCGCGTTGCTACGCCACCAACGAAAATAAATTTGAAGTAAAGACATTACACAAATATTCAATTTATTTTGAATAATTTTATTGATTCGTCCACTGTTATCAATATTCAGTCAAAGGGTCCTCATGCCTTTTACGCGACGATTTTCCAGTATCATACATGCTTTGTTTTTAATGTCCACTGGCCTATCTTACCACTCGTACTCACTTCGTAAGTTGTTTTTGCCATTCTTCATCACTTGACATGTCCAAGCCACCTAAGCAAATTCTTCTTCATTTTCATTTTTCTTTTACATCATCGCTGGTCCCTGCCATTCTGTGTATCTTTTCATTGTGGATTCGATTACTTAAATTGACTCTATATATTTTATAAAGAGATTGCATCTCTATAATTTAATGTTAATTTATATTATTATTAAGGACCTAGACCTGGGTATCGCGATACCCAAACATACAGAATCTTTACACAAATTATAGTCTATGTGTTACTGTGATGTATAATCAAATCAAATCAGTTCAGTAGCTTGTGCGCAAAAGGAAAACGACATCCAACCTCACAAATTTTCACATTTACAATATTAGTAGCATAGGATTTATTTAACTCACTCATTTAACTCACTCTAGTTATATTTTTAAGCTTCATAGCGTTAAGACACTCCGTTTCCCACGGGAAGTCTCAATACCTTCTGCTTCTCTGCACTTCGACATGGGGAAAGAAGCGTGTGACCGCTTTGTCTAGCTAAAACTATTATATTATATTATATATTTAAATATAAACACCCATAAGTGGGATTATGTTAATACAAATACTCGAATACGATAAATAATGAGTTGAACATAAGAGCTATAATAAGATTTACTAAAAATGATAAAAGATTTTATAGCTCTGTATATAAAGACGTACTTCGTCACGTTACATACACAAATTATGATTTTTACCTTCATAAGTAGGCAGAGGAAACCTGGCAACCTAGTGTTAAGACACTTCGTCCCCATTAAGACATTTCTGTTCCCTACTTTTCACTGAATTCCGGAAATATTGCGTTATGAGTGGCGGAACTCAACACCGCACTTTGCCTCGTTACTAGAGCGAGAAAATAAAATATAAAATTTTTGATTTACCCGAGAGGGATTCGAACCCACAACCGTCGTTTACAATCGCATGGATGTGTCCCTGCGCTAAGACGGGCTCTGATCTGAATTAGTAACTTTAGAAAAATAACTAAAGCTAATAATTTATTCTGGTTATGTTGATTGGTGTCCTTCTGACTTTGAAGCGAGAAGTGAAGCGATTAAAAGGCAAAATCTACTATCATAAATTATGTATATAGATATTTTTAGAATATTAGCGTTTTCCGTTGTTTATAAATAATAGTAATACCTATCATTCTGTCGAACACTATATTTAAAAATGCGTGAAACGTTGGAATCGGAAAAAAGTATATGTATATAGTTGTAGTCACAGATATGTAGTCACATATTATTATATTATTGTATGTTTATTTTTTTTATTTTACGAAATAATGTAAGGTGATGATGCTTAATGAGGCCAGTCGTGGCGGAGCGGCACAAAGTGTGACTGTAAAACCGACTGGTTGTGGGTTCGACTCCCACTCGAGGAGATGAAATATTTACTTAATTTTTTTTTTTAATATTCTATATCACGATTTAAAAAAATTGAAAAGACGTTCGTGTGTTAAAGGTATTACCAAATAATGATTTGTTGGGGACAGTGCCCTGTGTCTACTTAGGTAGGGAATACTGCCTTTCCTGAATTGTTGTAAAAATAAAAGAATGGACTGTATAATTATATATTCAAATAAAAGTAGCCCGACAATGATAAAGACTGTGTGGGACTTGAAGTGAGAAAGGGTGAAATGTAAGTGAGGACGCGTGCCCGGTCGCTCCGGCCGTCTCTGCACCTCCCGCCTTCGCTCCGTCGCCGCGCCCGTTCTAAAGACGCGCGATGCAATGCCCGCGCGCAAATGTCAGGCGCAGTGTCCTCAACAGATTTTATAAATGATAACACGCCTTGGGAATGAAATTCTCGCTCCAGTCTATTTCAAAGGTATCATTATCACAGATAATTAAATATGTATTTGTATAAAATTGATTTTAAAAAAAGCAAAGTCCCGCTGAGTTTCTTGCGCCGGTTCTTCTCAGGTCTGAGGCATTAGCTTTAGAGAACCAAGTATGGTGGTCCACCCACCCACAACCAGTCGGTTTTACAGTCACACTTTGTGCCTCTGCGCCACGACTGGCCTCAATAATAAATATTAGTAATATTTATAAACTAAGACTACCCATATGTTTTTATGAGCGATAGTTGAAATATCGATCCCCTCGAGGGGAAATTATGACTGCAGATAAAGCACAGTGTTGAGTTCCGCAAATCACCATGAAATATTTTAAATTCAGGCGGAAACTTGGGAATGGCGTCTTGTGTAACCTAGTGTAGATTCTCACTTTCTATCCAGTTATATAAAGGAAGACTAATGGTGACATCTCTAAGCTCTAAAAGTACTAGGACAGTGAGAGACCAGTCGTGCTGCCGTGTGGCCACTGGTGGCGCAAGAGCATAAGCGTGTGACTTTAAATTCGACGGTTTGTAGGTTCGATTCTCACTCGAGGAAATGAAATATTTAATATTTTCATTTCTTCGCTCTGGTAACGAAGCAAAGCACATTTCATTCAACATTCTTTACTGACCTCTATTAAAATAGTAAAAAGTAAAACAAAAAACTAATAAAAAAAATAAGCCGCAAATCAGATTTACGTTAGTGAATATTAAAAATCTATTTTAAAGCAATATAAAGCAAAAACATACACTAAATCAATTTAAACCACTCATCGGTTACACGCTGTACTTCGTTAGATGACATCAATCAAGTGGGTCGATCAATCATGGACTTCTAAAACAGCTGTTAATTTGTCGCCCTAACTAATTGCTTGTAAGATAGTTATTATGTTGTTTCATTGTTTTAATTATATATTGGATTTGTGGTTGAGATGTGTGCTTTATAGATTACAGGTTCCATTTTCCATAAAAAATAAAATTTTATACACTTGCGGCAAAGTTTTCTAGTCAGACGACTAGAAATAATAAGGTGGATTAATATTTGAGGAATTATATAATATTATTTTGTATTATTATTGCTTGTGCCCCTACACCACGACTGCGTAGGGGCACAAGCATGCGACAGTAAACGTGATGGTTGTGGGTTTAAATTCCCACTTATCCTCCTCGCCTCGTCATCGTCATTACCCATTACGATGACGAAGCAAAGCGTGGCGTCGGGTGCGACACTCAGCATTGATGTCTCAAGAATTCTACGGAAAGTAGAGAGTGCCTTAATGGTAAACAAAAACCAGATTCCTAGATTCCCATGTTCCCTTTACTTCGCCCACTCTAGTAACAAAGGAAAGTACGCGGCCACTCAAAATGCAATTTCTAGAAAATTAGGCAGAAAGTAGTAGCTTATTGTTGGCATAGAATGTACTTTATTATCCACTTATTTTTTTTTTATTATTAAATCAGAACAAAAATATAAAAAGAAAGACGCGTGCGTCTCGGCACGCCCTACATAAGTGATAATTTAAACAAATCTAAATTGAACTATTTTATATTGAAATGTGCATGCTACTAGTTAAGAAAATAATAAAATTAGGAGATAACTACTAAAAATATTCTATATTGGCACCGGCTTCACAAATAACCGATTTTAAATATTAAATAGGTATTTAAATATCTATAATTTTCCAATTTTCTTTACTTAAAAAAATACGGTATAATTTTAAAGTCTGTTCTTTTTTTTATTATTATTTTTAATACAGATTAATATCTAAAATGCCACACATAGGGTAGGCAAACGGGACCTAAGTTGTGTTAAGATACTGCGATCCCCACTTTTCGCTCAGTTTTCGACACATTGTATGTTAAGTGGTGTAGTTCAACGCCGAGCTTCGTCTTGTTATAAGAGTAAGGAAATCTAAATATTTTTTCCCCCCAGTGTGGCCTAATTAAAAATCATAGTACTCACTACTAGTGTTGAGTGGCTAAAGATAATATTGTCAATGAAATAGCTGGGCGAGTAGCTTTATTTATATCACGTATAGCATACTGATTCATAACAACTAATTTATCTTTTTTCAGCGCCCTAGTCTTTTCTTTTGATTAAATTAAAAAAAGGATACTATTTAAGATTTTGCAAATGAAAAACATTGTTTCACTAATAAAGGAATCATTCGTCTCTCCTAATTGAACTGGTGGCATTTTAATTAGAAACTCTGGTCCGTACCAAATAATTTACACTTTCACTGTCGTCCTATTGTATTTTTTATTTGAAAACCGGTTACAATACAGCTTTCCTTATTTTGGTGACAATAAATATACACAATATAAAATATTTGCAATGATGACTGACATGACATATATCATGTTTCGAAAATTGAGCGGGCAACAAAGTGTCTTAACTCTAAGTTCTCTCTGCCTACTCTGCTACGCGGGAAAAACGAAGAGTTTTTATTTCGCTTATTAGAAATCTACGAATAAAGCCAGAAGGGCACTAATTTCGAGACATTGCGCGGTGAATGGCAGAACTCAGCGTCACCCTTTATCTTAAGGTAAAAAATTTTAGAAAAAATTACATGTAAAAATAAAGACGTAAAAAGAAATCAAAAGTGGACCAGGGCGTAAAGAAAGGGTTTAGGTGAAACTGAAAACTATGAAAAAAGAAAATCCCCAAAAGATTTTGAACGCGGCGCCTCTTTTGATACAAAACTTCTATTTTTTTTTCATGCGTAAATATTAAGGTTTATAATTTTGTATGAGAATATCCTAAGATATTATAACATAACTTTCTTTTACCTAAAGTAAAAAACTTTTGCAATACCAAATAAGTAACTAACTAAAATAATATAAAGACATTTCATGAGAATTATCCGAAAACAAATTCGCGAGTCCGTAACTTTACTTGAGTTGAGTCGAGAATTTGTAAAGGCTGAAAAGTCTAAAACTTTTGCTAGAATAAAGAAATACTGTAACTTTGTTTCTACGATCTTATATGTCATATTTTGTTTCCGTTTTATAGTAAAAAAATAAGATTTCAGTAAATATATTTAAATTTAGAAGCGTAGTTGAGTTGTGTCTATGTTGACTTAATAAAGCTGAAGAGTTTGTTTGGTTGAACGCCCTAATATTAGAAACCAATGGATCTAATTGAAGTTTTTTTTTGTATGAATATATAATAGTGTGATGAAGGCTATAATATATAGACTTTATGTTATTACGCTAATATAACTACGGGGGTAGAGCCCAAGGTAAAGCTAATATTTATACAATTGCAAGATTTTTCCAATTTCTTTCATTACGAATATAGAAGAATGTTAACGTTCTCAGAGTTCCGATACACATCACATTTTTTTTTGTGAAATGATAAGTCGTAAGTCAATTGATTGATTTCAAATAAAGTTTAAAAGTATAAAACTTTAATAATTAATTATTAAAGACATAAAATTTTACCTGTTTTTTTTCAACTTTAACCTGCATTCCGCATGTAGCAAGCAGGCAGAGGGAGCCTAGTGTTAAGAGACTCGGTTCCCCAATTTCCGCCGCATTCTGGAAGCATCGTGTGTTAAATGTCGCAATTTAACACCGCACTTTGTCTATACCAGAGCGAAAAAATTAAATTAATTGGGAATCGAACTCGCAACCTGTTGCATTTACAGTTGCACGCAATTCGATATCATACCATTCCACTGTGCAGGAAGACCCGTTTATTATAAATTATCTGTAGTTTTTCTCTATCAGTTGAAGTAATTTATAAGCTTTCCTACGGGGCAAGTGGGACGTTACAAGAAACTTACTGAGATTACGTATGTTTACAGTTTTACTTGACCAACAATTAACTACAGAGTAGAACTATATAAAATAAGGTGTATTTATTTTTTTAGCTTCACGCCGTATTCCGCAAACAACGGGGTAGGCAGAGAATCTAGTCTTAAGACACTCTGCTTCGCTTTGCGCACAATTTTCGAGACTCTCTAGTAAATTTATCCCCTTAGATGCTCTAGAATGAATCGAACCTACAACTTCTCGTCTTAAAAAAGTAAAAAAGGTCTATGGCGACTTTAAATACCAAGTACAGAAGCAACCTATTTTTAAAGACTTCCTTTAGGTATTTCCCCGTTAATTATACGAATTAATTAAAACGTTCGTGTAAAATGAAATCCGGTCACTTGTGATTCAGATTCGCTTACCGAGAGTTCCATAACAATTTCAATATTGTAGGTCAAACGTAAGAGGAAATACAACTTATAAAAGTTCACAAATTTAACTTTGCACTTATTTTGTATGAAATTAACAACAATTACAATTTTCTAATGACTTTTTTATAATAAAGTTTTTATTAATTTTCACATTTAAAAACGCGGTGAATTTCATACAAAATTCAGCAAAAAATATGTGATGCGTTTTTAATCCTCGTATTTTTTGATTGCGTTGATTAAAAAACTTGATTTTTAATATGCTTTAAATGACTAAAGACTTAATTTTTTTATAATATATTAGTTTCACCTTGATACCTTTCTGAAATCTCAAATGACAGACGGGCAACAAATTGGTCCAATAGGGGTTCGCTTTTTTTCCTTTTGAAGTACGAAACCCTTAAATAAAGGAAGAGTAAAATTTGTTTGAAATTAATCAAGGATTTTTGATTTCTTCTGGCCAGAGACCGAGAAATATTGCGGAGGAAATTAATTAGAAAACATGGTGTCTTTTGTTAATATATATATTTAATTATTTTTAAACAATATTTTGTTTAATTAGTGTTTGCCAGGTCTAGTTAAAGATCCCGGCGTTGAGTTTCGCAACGTAGCCTTATTAGTCAGCTAGTAAATAAAATTAAATCAGCCTCACACTGTATCCCGCACACAGCAGGGTAAGCAAAGGGAACCTGGTGTTAAGACACTCCGCTCCCCACTTTCTGCTGAATTCTGGAGGCATTGCGTGTTGAGTGGCAGAATTTAACGCCGCGCTTACCTTCGACACCAGAGCGAAGAAATGGAAATATTCATCTCCTCGAGTGGGGATCGAACATACAACCAGTCGGTTTTACAGTCACACTTCGTGCCGCTGCGACCTGGGAACCAGACACTCCGTTAAATTTAACATACAAAACTTTACTCAATATTTCGCTAATATAACCTGTCTCATTAAATATCACTCCAACCACTACCGAGCAAAGTTAATACCAGTTACAAACTTTGTTCTTATTTGTTTAAAACAACTGTTTTAGTCGCACCCACTACGACTTTTGTTCAGGAAAGGATTTTTAATAAAAAATATTATAGTTTAGCTAGCCTTTTTATATAAATAATAATTTATATTATATGTTTTTAGAAACATTAGGTAAATTAAGGGAACCTAGTGTTAAGACACTACGTTCTCCATGCACTGCCCAATTTTCGTGACATTGCTGCAATGTTGTGTGGTGGAACTCAACGCTACGCTTAGTCTTGTAACCAGAGCAAGGCACGAAAATTAATGCAATTTATTCCCTCGAGTAGAATCGAACCCACAACTGTCGCGTTTATAGTCTTATGTTGTGCCGCTGTGCCACAACGATCTTAGTAAATACAGTTGATACCTCAATTTTTTTTATTATTTAGCTTCACGCTGTAATCCTCACGCAGCAGGGTAAGCACCTGGAAACCTAATGTTAAGACCCCCGTGTTCTCCATTTAGTCACTTCCATTACTCACTTTTCGGCGATTTCCTTATAGCATTCCGTTTTGAGTGGCGAAAATAAATACGAAGAAATGAAAATATTAAATGTTTCATTCCTTCAAATCGAAATCGAACCCAAAACCGTCCCGTTACAGTCGGAGATTAGTGCCACTGCTTCACTTTCTCTAATATATGCACACTATTATACTATAGGCACAATCTCTACTATAATTATAAATATCCAATTAATTGAAAATCTGATCTACAAAGACCCCAAATTTAAAAATGAAAAATCTGTGCCCATTTAAAATTGAAAAATGTATATTAAATAGTTCCTCATTCCGTTTCTCGTGTCACTTTTATATTTCCAATTTTCTCTTGTATTTCCTTCTATATGCAGGGTATGAAGTATACGTTTTACGAACTGTCTGTAGAATTCTTTGATACGTGACATGTATTATTTATTGTTATATACTCGTTGTTTCCCTTTATTCGACATTTTGCCTGAAGTAGGCTACGCGTCACGAAAATTTGACTTCTATTCTCTTGTTTTTTATAGATGTGTATTAATGTGAAAAAAAATCCAAGACTTACTGGTTAATGTATCAAATTTAAATCTTTAGCTGCTAATAAAGGCTCCGGTTCCGTTTATGTCCTTAAATACGTAACTGTAGTTAAAAATAAATGAACTATAATATTTAAATTATAGTAGTTGTACAGGGGCATAATCGTATAACTGTATATGCTACAGGATATGGGTTCAATTTGAGGAAATTAAATATGTAATATATTCATATCATTGCTCAGATAAGAAAGCTGGGAGGCAAAACGCGGCGTTGAGTTCTGCCAATCAACACACAATGACTGTATGTAGGTCTTAATGGGTATGTAATGTCTTAGCACTAGCCTATCCTGCTACGTACGGAATAAAGCGTAAAGCTAAAAAAAAAAAACAAGACTTTAGACAACATGGAATGAATCTAAAAGTATTTTATCCATACAAAAAAGAGAATTCATGATTAAAATAGTAGAGGTTAATTTAAACTGGGATGGATAGTTCATTTTGAAATAAAGAACAGTTTTTACTTACAACAGTAACGTAGAAACTAATTAGAAATTTGTTTGAAATATAATATTGCCTCAGTTGCCTTTTGTAAGTAAGCTAATCTTTAATTTTTTATTTAAGAATGTAATTAGCAGTGAGGCCGGTCGTGGCGCAGGGGAACGGAGTGTCTTAACACGAGGTTCCCTGTGCCTACCCTGCTGTGTGCGGGATACAGCGTGAAGCTAAAATTAAATTAAATTAAAAAAATAAGAATGTAATTAGTTATAAGTTCTTTTTACTTCGTTTTCACGATTATTATATTTATATGACAAGTTCTTGCTTGCAATTTAGCTTTTTGTATGTTATTAAAAAATGGAATCAAGCTTAACAATTTTTGGTAGGGACCATTTTCTTATTTCCTAGATTTCCACAGCAGATGCTAAAATAATTTTAAAAAAACTATAAAGAGGGAACATAATATCCTATACATAATTAGATACATATAGAAATATACATATATATTGTACATATATATACTATATTTATAAATACAAATGATATATAATAAATAAATACATATATATATATATATATATATATATATATATATATATATATATATATACAAAATTTATGACAATATATATAAATACGTTAACTGTGGTTGGTTTTGCTCAAAATAATCCTGTCTGAATAAAAGTTAATTGTTCATAGTAGCGGATAAATGTTTTTTTTACTGGGATTTAAAGAACAGTAAGGAAGGACTTTCTCATAGGTACCTCGTGCGCCGGAGCAACGTACGACCGCCTAGAGGGCGAGGGATGGCGGAGAATGTTGAAGCAGGAATAAGTATTATTATTATTTTTCTTTATAAAATATATATAAATTTTCATATTTTTTTTATTTTTTCTCTAAGCTATCTTGAAATAAATGATCTTGACAGATGAACAGAAAGACACAGTTTTGATGAGTTTTACGGAACCCTAAAAACATACGATATAAAATAATTATTGAATTACATCATATGATAAAATATTAAATTATTAAAAAAAAAAAAAATTCTAACTCCTTGATAACAACAAAGCACGGCGTTGTTCCACCACCCTCCAAACAATGTCTAGAACTTGGATGGGAAGAACATTGTGCCTTGACACTAAATTTAATGAAAATCTAGTGTCAAGGCCTACCTTGTTATTATGGAATAAAGGTAATTCTGAAAAATAAATTTAAAATCCCTCAAATAAGAATCAAATCTACACTAATCGGACATTTTCCAACTGCACTACAATAGTGTCAATATGGTGTGATCAAAATAGAAAAGAGGCGATCAAAAACGACGTCCATCAATCAAAGTGTTTGGATTGGAAAAATAGATGCTCCGGACACAAATGACACGGATGAAGAATAGAGCGGCCAGCTCGTTTTAATATTTTTATAGTGTGGGTGAAATGTATGAAAATATTTTAGTACAAAAAAAATTGACCAAGTAAATTATTTTTTTTCATGGGCACAGAAGATTAGAATTAAGACACTCCCTTTCACTCTGTAACGATCCATACCTTAAATAAAATGTGTAAGTGAATAATATAATTAATTAAAAATTAATTAATTATAATATTATTTAATTTATAGTTAACGATAAATACAATCTTATAAATAATAGTTTAGTTCGTTCTTTAATTACGCGTTCCATTCAGAAGTAGTATTAAAGTAACGTAATAGTATTATAATAACAAAGGTAAACATGCAAATATAAAATATATTTATTATTATAATTATTTATTAAAAATAAATTAATAATAATAAGTAATAAATATGCATTATAAATTAAAAGAAATAGTAAGAAAATTAATATTTTTAATTGTTTATTTTTAATTGTTTAATTTTTAGTTGGCTGAATAAGGTACTGTCAACGTCAAAGTAAAAAAAACAAAAGAAAGAGAGGAATAATGGCGGACGCGTCTGTTGAAGGATGGTTGCTTAAAAATGCTTAGAGAAGTTTTAATTTATAATTAATATACACTTATTTAGTTTTATTTTAATTTTAAAAGCATGAGAAATTGTGATATAGTTGTACGAGGTATGCTAGAATAAGTTATAAGTGCTTTCACTATTTACAATTGTTTGTTTTAGAATTACTTCGTCGGTAAGTTCTTAATAAAATTTTATTAAAACAAAGAGGAGTAAAACTAACGCATATAATCAAATTAATATACAGAAATAAATATTATTTAATTATTAAGTGAAAATAACTGAATGAAGATGTTTTATGAGGTATGTAAAATAACAATTTTAATTAAACAATTTTAAAATACGTAGAATCAGAATGCTTGCCGCCATTTTTGTTAGACGCGTGTATGTGAAGTGTGAAATTAAAATTAAATAGGTTTAGTAAATTATATAAATATAATGTTTATATATAATCATAAAAAAGGAAATATAAATATAATGGTATTATTTATAATATTATATATAATAGTGTTTTTTATAAAATTGTTATTATGTCAAAATATATATTTATGATTTATAAATATTATATGATATGTGTACATTCAATGTCTGCCAATAAAGCTAATCCGTCGTTATTTAATTAAATGTTATAACGATATTAAATGGTAACAATTTATAAATTATAAACGATCAGTCAAAGGTCATTGACCTTATGTTTTACTATTAACTGATGTTATAGCCGCGGCAGGGCAGGCAGAGGGAACTTTGTGTTAAGACACTCCGTTCCCCACTTTCCGCCGAATTGTGGAGGCATTGCGTGCTGAGTGGCGGAACTCAACGCCGCGCTTTGCCTCGACACCAGAGCGAAGAAAATGAAAATATGAATGTAAATAAATATTTCACTCCCTCGAGTGGAGGTCTTTTTGCCTCTGCGCCACGACTGGCCTCGTGTAGCTATTATATATGTTGATAGCTATAAATTTACGTAAATTTACCACTATTGCAGCGCGTTTGGCAGATGTTGTCAGATGATGGTGGATTTGATCCCATCTGATAGAAACGTTTTTTTTAAATAGAAATAATTTTCAGCGTAATGCTGGGAACTGAAGTCAGGTTCCCTCTGTCTACCCTACTATGAGCGGAATACTTACAGGTTAAAGCTATTAAAAAAATAATCTAATTTTATTACGAATCACAGAAATTAAGAGTAGTTTTAGAAAATACACTGTATTAATTAATTCTAACCGCAGACTTTTTCTCTACACTGCGCTGTATTTAATTGCAATGTAAAGAGAACATTGAAATTTTACATTTGAAGAGAATGTTTCAAAGCAATGGCTTAATTAAAAAAAAAATATGAGGAAAAGTTTTAACAAAAATTACCTAACATAATAATTGGGGATAGTTGGAAAATATCTAGCCGTGTATGTTGTTTACTTTGGAACTTTGGATTGCAATGCGCCGCATAGGACTCACATTTTTACTAGGTACGTAATTTTTTTTGATTCATAATGTACTATACATTGAATACTCCCTGAATATATCAGGATGCTGTATTCCGAATGTAGTAGTAGCGCTTTACACTGTTCCCAGAGCGAGGAAACGAAAATATTAAATATTTCATTCTTCTGAGTGGGAATCGAACCCACAACCGTTGCGCTTATAGTCGCATGCTCGTACGCCACGATGCCTATATTACCGTAGATTAATGCAGTTTTGTTGTACCTAATTGCAGCGAGGCCGTTGTGACGCAGCGATGCGAGGTCGATCCCCATATAGAGAAATAAATAATTATAATTTCCTTGCTCTGGTAATAAGATAAAAGGTAACCACAACATGCAATGTCTCGAATATTTGGTAAAAAGTAGGGAACGGACTGTATTTATAGTAAGTTCCTTCAGTCTATATGCGAGATACAGCGTGAAGCTGAACAAAGCAGAGTAAAAAAGATAAATATAGCAGTTTCTTTAATAACTCAGGTTTTTTGTTTAATGAAATCACAAAGACCCTTCACCATAGGTGCAAGCATGATTGATTGTTTTAACTTTGTTAAGTTTAACAACGTCCAAAATTTTAATTTAACAAAAAATCCGAGAATTCGTTTTTGATGTTCGATTCATTATAAGTTCATATAGCTTAATGAAAGTTATAACAAAACAAAAAGCTTATATGTAAAGTTAATTGCTTGCCCGCTGTGAGTCTGGTTGGTGGTGGCTGTACTTCTGTAGTTAGACATCGTAGATTGATCTCATAGAATACATGGTTATTTGATTTTGAAGTGATAACGTGTTTCAAATCGATGAATGCCGTTTCACGCACGGAAAAGTATGACTCATTGTCACGTTTGGCCTGAGCCGAGTGTAGAAGCGAGAGAGTAATAAATATGTGTAATTAAAAAATATCTAAACTAACGATTGCTAAAAAAAGTAAATTAATAAAAAAAACTGTAATTTTCAATTAACACTTTCGTTGTTTTATACAAAATAATAATAATTCAGTAGTAATATTCAATTCAATACTTATTATATATGTTTTTTTTATTACGTTTTCACGTAAATTTTTTTCAATTTTTCAATTTCAATTTTTTTCGTATTGCAGGCTATGTGGAGAAAACTCCGCCAACTGGCAAGATACGTCGTTCTTCGCTTTCCGCTCCAATTCGAGATACTACATGTTACCTGGCGGAACTCAACGCCGCTCTACAAATAAACTGTTCGTAAATCTCAGATTTGACAAATATTCCTATTGCGAATTTAACAAAAATACAATACAATAAAAAGTTTACTTTTGAAAGAACTAAAGATTATAGTAAATTTAAACTTGTCTGTAAAGTTTCCAAAATAAAATACAATCGAAACATTTAATCCGCAGAGTGCGATAGCGGAGTCATAAGACGAGATCAATGAAACTGAAATGTTCATGTAAAAATTGTAACTAAGTTTGGTTTAAACATCATTTTATACGAGAATATTATGTTTCTTTTACTTCACGCTGTATTCCGGAATGACGTTATTAATGTTTTCTGTATACGTATTGATTTCTAATTATAGCAATTTACCAGAATTGAAAATAATTTAACACTGATGTTGAGTACAAATAAAGAGGTCAAATGAGGTAAAGCACTTCATATAAAGAATTTTTACGTGGTATATAGCAAACAAAAATACCATAAAGTATTTATATAAATATTATTTAATATTTAAATAATTAAAATGAAAGTTGTTATATATTTTTTAATCATTGAAATTATAATAGATTGGCTATATTAGTAAGTCATATATTACTAAGCCATGCCCTAAAATATTGGTTTTTAAATTAAATCTTATTCGAAGATATTATGTTTACAATTTTGTTATTTGATACAATGTCAGGTGTTAAGCTCTATGAAAGAAAAATAAATTATCAGCAAAAGTATCGATGCTGTTAAACAGCACTGACATCACTGTATGGAGTTATTCTGTTTACTGTTGTATAACTTTTATTTTCATACGTTCCAACAGTCGGACCTAATTCTTCGCGCCTCGTAAAATTTAAATGGCGACCTCGACTGTTAATTCTAATGAACTATTGAGCGTACTTCTTTTTTCTTTTTATGCAGTCGAGGTTTATGTTTTAATTAAAAATAATATAATTTACTATTTAATTATACATATTAATTTACTTACTTTATGTATTGTACTAGCAGCCCACTCGCGGCTTCGCCCGCATACCACCTATAATACTTTTATTATACTGCACTTGCCAACAATTAGATTTATCTATTAATGAAACAACACCTTAATTATTTGTATATTCTTATAGTTTTTTTCAACTCCATGCTGTGACACGCGCATAGCAGAGTAGGCAGAGGGATCCTAGTGTTAAAACACTACGCTCCCCACTTTCCGCCGAATTTTTGAGGCATTGCGTGTTGAGTGTCGGAACTAATCTTGTTTGTTACCAGAGTAAAGAAATTAAAACGTTAATAAGCAATAATCCAATCTCCCGAATGAGGATCGAACCCACAATCGTCGCTTATACAATCACATATATCATCCTCAAGTTATCTTTGAAGTTATCATTATAACTAATTATATATTAACTTTTGTTATAGATTATAAAGGCCCTTAACGCAGCCTTGTTCATATTTCCCTATGTGTATTGCAGGAATATTCGTCTTCACTCAGCTGTTTGTCAATTTATTCTAAGTATGTAAATATTTAAATAAATGTAAAATTTCACCATTCTACGCACTTAGCACAGGCATTGTGTCTGCGCCTGTAATGCTTCGCCTCAGCAATTCTACTATAGACATTACCAAGTAATTTAAAGTTCCACAACCCTCACAAGAACTTGTTGAAATTTCAGGAACGCTTACTCCAGCTAATGTTAACCTGGAGATGGTACCACACATTGTAGCTGTAAAAAATATATACTTCGACCATGACAGTTAATATGGGCCAACTTTTGAAGACAGTCATGGAAATTTACTAAAATAATAATACAGTTATGATACAGTGCTCACCTGAATTGTAGAATAAGCCTTTTTCAAGATAAAATAATAAGTTCAAATTCTGGATACTCATATTATTATTTTTTTTTCAATTCTGAAGACCTAAAAAAAACATCTCATCAGTACGATTGGACGACGTATTCGTTTCATTTAGAGATTTTTTTCATCACTCAAGTCAAGAGGATGACAGATATAACTCTTAGATCGTTCTCATTAAAACAATTCTGTTCCCAACTTTCCGCCGAATCCTGGAGGTATTGTGTGGCAGAACTTAACGCCTTAGTCGTTTTGGAACGTTGAAACAAAAACAAGATCCGTTTTAAACACTACTGAGCAGCACTTGTACGCGAATCCGACTTACTCTTGACCGGTTTCTTTTGTTACACAATAACACTGGCTGAGTTTATTTATAAAGCAACACTTACAGAGGTGGCTTCTCTGGATTTTTAGTAATTAATTTTTGGACCAAGAAATAAGAAAATATTTTGTTATGTTATTCGTGTACTAGAGACTGCCATTGCTCAGCGACAAAGCTTATGGCTACAAACGCATACACACGTGGATGTTGCTGGTTTAGTTTCCTATTTTGGGGAATTAATTATTTTCATTTCATTACTCTGGTAACAGTCTTGGAAATTGGAAGGTGTCAGTGTCTTCACATTATATTCCCTCTACCCTGCAATACGGGACACAGCGCGGAGCTATAGTAAAAAAAAGATCACCTTAACTTAATATTATCAATTATAATATTAGAAATTTTCTAACAAAATGTCAAAAGTAAGTAAAGCACTTAATTATAATAGTATTCATAATTTAGTCACCAAAGTTGCTAGTCCAGTGTACTTTGACAAAATAAGTTTCAATTTATATTTTCCTTTGGCTTAATGAAAATGTAGACAAAGAGAAATGCTCGAGAAAGCTTTAGTCTGATTTATGGCTTGTTAAATTTGTAAATAGTATAAAGGTTACTTATGTAGTCGTCTGATTAAAACAATCGAGGTTGGCGTATCTGTAAACGCTATTGTGGATTCGATACTCACTCGAGGGAACGACGATATTTAAACTATTTTCATTTCTTCGCTGTAGTAGACAAAATGCGGTGTTGAGTTTCTCTTAACGTTATTCACAAAGGGAAGAAATACGAAATGAAATGTTTAATACATCTCACTAGATTTCCTTTGTTTACTCACACTAGGTTTCCTTTGTTTACTCTGCTCTGAGGGAAAAACGTGAGGCTATTTGGTTTTTATAAATTTTCGATTTAAATTTTTAAAAGAATTTGAAACCTACATTTCTTGTATAAAATATTTAAAATTTTATATGAGACCACCAGAGGGTGCGTGCGGCTTCGCCCGCTTGAACTATACGAATATTTATTTAATATACATAAGTACACAACATTTTTATTTTTTGACAGTTGCTTATTATTCGTCCTCGATTTGATCCATTTCTCGAGTCTTTATGAAACCACAATAAAATTACTAAAACAGTAAAATTATTACTAAAATAGTCCTTCTATATTTCGATAATAATTTAAACTTTATGAAATACCGGAAAGATTTCATAATAAATAGCTTTTAATTTTGAGAATACTAAACTTTCAAAAAAACTTTTCCAAATTACCAATTGGGCGATGATACACACAAAGATATGAAAACTTCATGCGTATCCCTCTTCTGATGTTACAAATCGGAAGCGGTTAATGTTTTTTAAAAAAACACGATAAAAACACACATCGTCTATATGTTTCTAAACTATTTGGAAAGGGACACTGTGTAATTGCAATAAGTGATATGTATCACCTAATAAAAAGTTGTCGTTGCCTACAAGCAACTGTCCCCGATTGACACAATTCCATTGCTTCTATAGTCTTTTTCACTTGCATCTGCTCTCTTACACGTGTGAACAAGCCACATATAGCTGGCCGTGTGAATAAAAATGTTTTTCTAAATGAATGCCAGCTACCTTAAATGTTTGTCTTTATTAATGGTGATCCCAAAAGCAGGTTGAAGGGAAATTGTAACCCTTTAAATTGAAAAAGCAAGTCCGTAGGTTTACGTAAGTTACGAGATTGATATACGCGGTATTAACACACTATCTTCTTTAAACTTGCCACTAATTATAATAGCCATGATTATGTTTTTTCCAAGGTGAGCAATTTGCATACGTTTACCATTTCACAACTTAAGTGCATACAGATTGCTCATTAAAATTACTGGAACCCCGTTTTTAACTTTAATATATGAGAAGGCAGTCCTGGCAAATCCAGACAGGAATTGTATTGGGTATGTAGTATTCTCGTCAGGGTCCACAGTAATATTCACAGAAAGATATTGCACATTATCTTCTTCGATTTCTGACATATTTTTTTCATTAACTTACTGTACAATTTCATTTGTTGTCTATAAAATTGCTCTTGCATAGCCAATTTGCATTTTCTTCATTTTTTTGTTTGAGAGGAAATTAAGTTTTAACGTAATCATGACAGTATCGTCTTTGTATTCACGACTTTCACCAATTTTAACTAGAGCGTCAACATAATATCCTGATTTTGAGTCGTTATGTAAGTGTACTCGCATATTTGTTTTTAGGCATTTTTTTATATGTTGCCACAAAGCTGATCTTTTTAAGCAGGCTTTGATTGTATCAGCAGGTATGCCTTTTGTTATTACTGGTAACGTTTGAGTGAAATATCCTGCTAGCAATACGGTGATTCCTACAAATATGATTGGCCTATTTTTGATATCCACCAAAGTCCGATTTATAGCTTCAATTGCCCTTTTATGATACCTTGTACACTCATCCCAAGCCAACTGACGTTTTTGCAAAATTATTTCACGATCACTATTTTAACTGATATTACAAATTGCAAATTGGTGATTCTTTATGAGCTAAGTTTAACGATAATTTTAGCACCGAGTGCACTGTGCGGCCACCATCAAGTAATGTAGCAGTTATACCAACTCACAACTCTTTTATCGTACCTAATTTGGGCCAAAAGTAAATTTAAAAGGAAAGTCTTGCGAGTCTTGGCTGGAGCATCCAAGAAAAATAATCCACCTTTGTCATTTTTAATGTGTCGTAAAACGTTCTGGAATACTTTTTTGTTCTAGATTCAATTTTTCAGTGATTTAGTATTTTTTTTCCGTGAGCTGCTGTTGCAATATAATTGTATCATAACTCATTTCTCGTATTAAGTCACTTCTCAAATCGGACATATATTTTCCAGTTATTATAATTACTTGGTCTTCTACTATTATGAGGGCCTCGTTGTAGACACAATCATTATACCATTAAGTTCAGGGAATCCGTGTAATATATCTTCAACCATATTATTTTTATGTTTATCCCAAATCTTTAACGAATTTGAGAGTCCACAGCTTGCTATTAATATTGAAAATAGCTCTCTAAGTTTCATAGCTGATTTACATAGTAAGGCCTCTTCTAATGTTTCATCCAATGATTATCATTTTGTTTTGTGTTTGTGAGAGCACGTGGTCTTTGTGTTTTTTAAGATCCACAAATGTCATTGGTCCTCGTACACTATGTAAAAACATTGCTAAGCACAAACACTCCATGTTGCTGACATGCGCGTTATAAACTCTGCCTAATGCATCTCCAGATTTAATGCCTAGCCAATCTAAAACAAGAATTTCTTGGACTCGGCGTTTCTATTCTTTCTTAGAGGAATTCCAAGTATAATATTTTGGCTAAGCCTTTTCTATACGTGGACGTCCACGTACAGAAGAGGCTTAGTGAAATCGTCTTTAGTGCAAAGGTTAAAAAAGGCGGGCGTTTTTTGGCAAGATTTTAACTCGATCTTGGAAGCTGTTTTCATTGAAATATACCCTTTCACTATTTTCTTAATGTACATTTAGGTGTATTAAAGTGGGATGCCTTTCATATAGAGGAAAACGTAAAAACCGGGAAACCGACCGGACTGATATGTGTGTACCTACCTCATTAATAAAATTGGTGGTATCTATGTTTGTGATAGTGAAAATTGCTAGGTCACTTCCTATATATATGAATATTTACAAATATATTTTATAGCCCAATTTATATTGACCATAGTAGATAAGTGTTTTTACTTTTAATCTGAAAACCCTTGCAACAATGTTACATCTATCAATATGACATTGTTGAAGCGGAGGAATTATTTTATTTTTTGATTCAAAGATTTTATTTTTAGATTACGTAACACGTTTTGGATATATTAATTGTTAGTAGATTGTGTTGGAACATGTAGTGTATGGACCCACAGACACTATGCACACTTAAAGAATACTGAGAACACTATCACTGGCTCACCACTACACCAGATCAGCAGCAGCGCGTGAGCACATCCGACTTGTACCGCGTCAGTGACAACACAAACTCTTAAATTAGTGTCGTTTTCCAATTTATTCATCCCTTTTAACATCGGGATTTTATCCCTGCTCATTCTCTTAAAAAATAATTCCGATGGAGTCTTGCCAGTTACGGAATGAGGAGTAGAATTATACATCATTAGATATTCATATATAGTTTCTTTCATATTATTTTTTTTCACCTTTACTTATATTTAGGCTTTTAAGATGTCCCTGTTTTGACGTTCTATTTCTCCATTCATTTGTGGCCAATATGTATTGAAAAGTCTGATATTGCAAGTTTTACAAAAATTTTTAAGCTTTTCGCTGATGAATTGACGGCCAGCAGTAGTGATGGATAGTAGGTAACCTAGTCTACTAAAGATTTCTTCTAATTTTTTTATTATTTTTGCACTTGTTATGGTCATTGTAATTTTGTAATTTTATAATTTTATGGTCTTTATATTTTAGTTGTTATTGACTATAGTAATCAATAACAACTAAAATATAAACATTACTCGGTAATGGTCCATATATATATATATATATATATATATATATATATATATATCTATTGCAATGTCTATCCAGGGATCAGATGTATTATTGGTGTAAACTAACTAATGTGCACCCTTTGCAACTTTTTACCATAAGCTCAACGTCTTTATCAATTTTAGGCCACCATATCTTACAGCGAAGACGAGTTTTCATACTAACTATCCAAGGATGTCCTTCATGAGTTGCACATAATACCTGGTATCTGAGATCCTTAGGAATTACTAATCTAGTTCCTCTCAAAAGTTTGTATCATAAAAGCATAATTAGTCAGAAAATATTTTATATGATTTTACACATTCATCCCATCGGTTGTTATACGATGCGTGTAAATTCCTTTTTTAACCCTGTTAATCTCCAAATCTGTTTCCGAAACTTTTATTATTTGATTCATTGAGATTGCATAAAGTTTTGCTAGTTCAACAATATGATAGACATTGCTTTCTATTTATGGCTGAATTGAGTTATTAGAATATTTACACAATCGTGATAGTGAGTCTGCGATATTGGTCTTCCCGGTTTATATTTAATACTAGCGGCCTGCTCGCGGCTTTGCCCGCTTGAATTATATTATTATTAATTTAAGAAAGAATTACAAGATATTACAAACAGCCTTAACTATTAATTTATTGATTTGGATAAGTACTCACGATATTATTTGTAAAATAACTTGTCTAGCTCCTGTACAGTTTTTAAATTAGTAACATATATTATTATGCATAGTGGTCAAAGCGCTTGGACGGCTTTCTAGAGGCGCGCGTTCAAATTTCGCTTCGTTCAATTGTTTATACATTTATTATAAAAATGCTTTTTTTCCTTAGGAAAATAGTAAGCTTTGGAATAATATTTTAAAAATGTCTGAAATACTATTTAGACAACATACTTGTAGATATTATTATACACTTTTCTAGTTAATCACAATTTAAAATTGTATCCAACATCTAAAGATTTACATATATAAATATTTTCTTTTGATACAATTTAAATCAAATACAGCGACAGATAGTTGAACCGTGAAATTAGTAGTACATGTTTTTTTAACTTCACAATGTATCCCGCACATAGCAGAGTAGGCAGAGGAAACCTAGAGTTAAGAAATTTCGTTCCCATTATGGCATTTTCGCTTCCCAATTTCTGCTCAACGCCACGCTTTGCCTCATTACCGCCGTGTGGAATTGAACCCGCAACCTGTCGCGTTTACAGTCGCACGTTTGCGCCTCTGTGTCACCCCTGGTCTCAATTATAAGTCTTAAAACTGGTATACACATTCTAATACAATATAACATTGTATTCAACATCTAAAGCATTACATCACACAGAAAGGTAATCTCCATTTGAAACAATTTATGTCAAGCACAGCGACACTAGTCAGCGGTAGTTGAACCGTGAAATGAGAAGTACATGTGTTGTTTAGATATTCATCTTATTATGTTACTTCGAAACACACAGCGTTGATTGAAGAAGTAGTCTCTTAATTTCGCCTATTTCACATATAAATGGTTTAACTTACCAAATAATCTTTGATATACTTTCCTCTTTCACTTCTGCAGTGACGTACGTCATCTATTCTCTGTGGCGACGTGCTGTCATCTATCACTCATAGCGTCTTATAATTTTTCCGCGATCGGATGCAAAATTTATAAATAACAAAAATTTTCTTTGAAATCATTAATAAATGATTAATTTTGTGTAAAATATTTTTATATAAAGGAGTTTAGTTTATATTTGTGTTGTGTCTCGTAAAATGGGTGTATATAATTCAGAAGTACAGGAAAAGGAAAGTTGTTTTCAGAATTCAAAATGGCCAACGGTCCCTAGGAAAAATTGCTAAAAACTTCAGTTTTTAGCAATTTTTCCTAGTTTACTAAAAATGAGAAGAAAAAATATAAGCCGCCTTTAATATATAAGAGTTCAAAAGTAAAGTACAAACTTCTGATACTTAGAAAATTAAAATAGTAGTCTAATTGAGACTGGTAAGTTATATTTCAGCATATAAGCTATTACACAGCTACTGAATTTTATAAAAGATATTCTATATGATATTTTGACGAAATATTATACATTTAAAATGTCAACGCTCAAGATTATTTCGAAAATGTCTTTTAAATATATATAATTACTTGCATTACAGAGTGTAATAATAACATGTATCTATGTAAATAATAATTTAAAGCATAGCTGCAATTACATTGTTTTAAAATTGTACTAACTGTAGCTGTAACTTTTATTGAAAAGGGCAACGTTTTTTAGCTCTTAGGCAACAGAACTGCTCCTCGGGTCGCTGGTGGCTCTGTACTCAGTTGACAATAACTGTCTATTTAATACTGAAATGAAGTATATTTGAATTTGAATTTTATTTGTAACAACACACAACAACATTTTGTGTTAATTTTATTTCTTATAGGAATTAATTGTGATAATCTTGTGTTATCTATAACAGAGCTACAGCTTAGTGACATAAAAATGTAACTTGTCACTAAAAATGTGTGTGAACAAGAATGGTAGTATTGCGATAAACAGATAGAGGTTGACTACTGTCAATAAGTACTACAGACTACAGGAACCAGTCTGCAGTGGTTTTGCAGATTTACTGCAGCTTTTAAAATTAGTAGTTATCAAGGAGTTGTGTAACTTTAATAAAATTAAACTAAATATCATTTGCTGAGAGAGATATCTGACATTGAACAAAATTGTTTGCTTGGGTTAAACAATTTGGTCAACTGGCTGACTGTGACTATTCCACATTACTTGGATCCAGGTCTTCAGAAGAATTAAGTCATGTAATTATAGAATAAAGTGTGTGATTTTGTGTCTTCAGTGTAATATGTGAAATTAACAGAGTTTTGATCAAAGTTTCAAATAAATAAATTGACAGTAAAACATTGAAGCTCATAATATCTTCTTACTTAAAAAGTTTGTAACCCAAAATGCTATTATTATTATAAAGATTAATAAATAAAAGTTTAGAAATGTAATTTAAAAAAACCCCTATGAATAGTATACCCTACATGTAGTGTATGTGTTTTTTCATACATAAAAAAGGTATAACATATAAGTAAAGGAAATAGATCGTATAAGATATTAATTTAAATACAAAAATTATAATAAAGAAGAGGATAGAATAGAAAAAGAAAAGGAAACTCAATTGGATAAGAATGAATAGATTAAAGAAATAAATATATTTATAAAATTTAGTATTATTGCAATTGAAAGAATAACAAGTTTATTCAGTAAAAGTCATACATAGTTACAAATTATACCATCTTTGTTGAAAAAAGGTAAACATAAGCTCACTTCTATGTTTATTGTTATACTGCACCCAGAGAATTGTTTTTGCGGATCATTAAAAACCAGGAGATGCATTAGCATATATTTAAGTTCTTTGACCTGCTGGGAGCTTCCCAGACAGTTACAATGGTTACCAACTGTAGATTGTGGTAGAAAAGCACAGGCATATCACCTGGCATTTATAACAGATTTATGCTGGCAATTGATCAGGACAGATTTCACATTAACAATTCATATTTCGGAAATAGTAAATTAATGCTACATTTTGGCTGCTAAGTTAATCATTAAACATTGAAATATCTTTGATACAGCTACAAATCCAGATTGCTTTCAGTAAACAAAATTCATATAAAATATATGAGATTATGTATTGGTTGTTTAATGAAGCACTCAAAATTAAATTGTGTGTGAAATTATGTTGTGTACCTTCTAAAGAAAATAAGTAACTCGTAACGTAACTCACACAGAGTTGTTATGGAACACAATTACTTCTGTGATTGCCTTTGTTTGTTAAGGGAGATGTTGGAAAAGTGGATCTTTATGCATATTAACCAACACTTATATTAGTCAATAGTCACAGTCGGCCAATAACTGACNGGTACTGAATGAATCAGATGTTATAGATAGCATGCAGATTAATGGAAATGTTCAATTTTTATATAACAGTAAGCACAAGGAAAATAAGCTTTCAGAGTGTGAATATGGTACTATATCAATGTGTCAAAGTAATTTTATTTTATGATATATTAGAAAATTAAGAAACAGACTCAGGTGTTAACTATTAAACTTGATGACACATCTGGAAATTAGCAGATCGTCTGATCATCACTCTGACGGTGGTATATCTATCGAGAGATACAAAGCTGACCACCATTTGCATGCCGTAATGGCATCTGTTGCACCAGGCTCCGGCGGCCTTATTTAATATGGAGCGTCCTAGACGTGGATTTTTCTCTGTCCAAATGGTCGGCCGTTGTGCGACTAAACGTCACTAAGGACTTACAACTTATATTTCCAAAAATGGGTGAGACCCAAGAGACTGAGATACACTATTCAAAGAAGTCATGTCCAAATAACATCTGTTGCTCCAGGCTCCGGAGGCCTTATAAAATATGGAGATCCAAGATGTGGTGGATCTCGGAAACGTAACTTGGGGCTCGTAACTTTTTTATTTCCAAAATGGACATGAGACACCAAAGACTAACATACAATTTTCAAGGAGGACATGTCGGAGTAACATCTGTTGTACCAGATCTAGGAGGATATTATATTTTTAAACACATAATTATTTATTCTCAATAACTTTAATAACAATAAGTTCATGACAAGAGCATTATATCAACTTACCCTACTTTAATATTACTTTTATTATAAAAGTGACACAAGTTGTGGGTACCTTAATAATTCATAGCTAATTATCAAAACCATATATAACAGAAGACAAACTTTATACTATAGATACTTAGTCACTGAGCACTAGGGCACTATATAAGAGACTTACATATTGAGAACTTAGCTTAAGGCTAGTGCATTAAAATAGAAGGACCATGAAACAAGTCCGTTAAAGATTAAAAAAAGTCAGAAAGATACAATAAAATAAAAACTGAAAGTGAGACGATCAAGATACAATTTTGGTTGTAATGGTATTAGTTAAACAGAAATTGAAATAATAAATAAATATTAGGAATTGAAAGAAATACCATATTTGATTGTTATTAAAACAGAAATTGGATATATTATAACCTGATGGCAAGGTGCTAATGTGACAGGCTGAAAGTACACAGGACAGTGGTTACTATACATTGTATATTAATTATAATTTTCTGGAACCAAAGCACAAGGAAATTGTGGCACACCATAATATTATTTTGTTGTACTTTCACATTGTGATGTATCAGAACATCTAATATATCAGTCAGTATTCATTTTATTTTTAGGTTCAAATGTTTGAAGGACCAATCGTTTTGATTTTTATGTAGGCATTTTTATATCAATAATGAATTTTATTAAACCAACCATATTCAACCAGTTAAATGGTCTTAATTTTGAAAGAGACATTTTTCTCTTGTCAGCAAGAAAGCAGCAGCAGCATTTGATTATAATAATGATCAAATATATTTATTTATTAAATGATGGGCTCCAGATTCAAAAAGACAACTACTTTGACAACAAAAGAAAATTTTAAAAAGATATAATAATGATATATTTCAGGTATACTGGAAGAGTTAAAGGTTTCAGATAAGTAAACAGTAATAAACTTATTGAAAAAATTAAAAATATCAGATAAGTTAATAATTTCAAAAGAGGTTTTTTGTGAAATAAGTTTACTAATATAATATATAATGGGATGATTATGTTTAATAATCTATTATTAAGTTGATACAGTATGATTTATTATGTAAACATCCTAAATTATTTAAGAGGATATTTTGATATTATTATATTAATACGATACTTCGTTCTAACTTAGAGAAGAGCTTATACCGTTAAATAAAGGTTATATGTTGAAATAATTAAAGAAAAATTACCAGTAAAATTTTGTTAAACAGTATTGGTAAGAAATGTCTTATTAAGGTTATTCGGTTATTTGAAAAACTTTAATGTTTTATAGGTAAATTAAAAATTCACTTTTAATATAGGTATATAAAGTTAATTTTCTTTAAGATCACATAGCGTCTGCATCCTTTGTCTGCATACATTCTCTTTCACCAGCAGTAAACAAACAGGTCTTCAATCAACGCTGTGTGTTTCGAAGTAACATAATATAGCTGTTTTGCATTACAACAAAACAGTTATTATGTGTATGAAGAAACACACAGCGTTGCAGCAAGGTTCTTGCTGGTGAGTTATGAAGACTTCTATGAGTGATAGATGACAGCACGTCGCCACAGAGAATAGATGACGTACGTCACTGCAGAAGTGAAAGAGGAAAGTATTTCGAAGATTATTTGGTAAGTTAAACCATTTATATATGAAATAGGCGAAATTAGGAGACTTGATACTTCAATCAACGCTGTGTGTTTCTTCATACACATAATAACTGTTTTGTTGTAATGCAAAACAGTTATATTTATATTTTATTCTATTCATTAGTTTCTGCGTCTTGGATGTGGGGAAAGAAATAATAACGATTAGGTGTCGCTTTTGAATATTATTTTACTTATACTCTTATAGCTGTTTATTTTTAATTAGATATAAGTGCTCGAAACACACAGAATATGTCGAGGTGGCAGATTCTGGATTAGATTCTCACTCGGTAAATATAATATAAAAAAATATTTTCTTTTCCGCTCTACTAATTAGGCAAAGTGAGAAGTATTGTTCCGCCACTAATCGCGCTGACGGGACTAAACGGGAACGGAAATGTCTTAATGGGAACGGAGTTTCTTTACCTTAGATTTTCAAGTTCCCTGCTATATACGTAGCTTAAAAATAAAAAATGTGATGAAACATACACAGGTGCGACAAAGTTACAGCAAAGTGAGGCGTATTGTTCCGCCACTAACCGCGCTGACGGGACTAAACGGGAACGGAAATGTCTTAATGGGAACGGAGTTTCTTTACCTTAGATTTTCAAGTTCCCTGCTATATACGTAGCTTAAAAATAAAAAATGTAATGAAACATACACAGGTGCGACAAAGTTATAACACTTTGTTCTTGAGAGTCTAACACCATTTACTATGGAGTTGTGTATAAAATGTACTCGTATATAATATTTCTGAATAGAGCTAGTAGATTTAGTTTTTAGGTGTTATATATAAAAAAAAAAAAAAAAAAAAAAATAAATCAGCTTCACGCTGTATCCCACACCCAGCAGGCGGCGTAGGGTAGGCGGAGGGAACCTAGTGTTAAGACACTCCGTTCTCCACTTTCTGCTGAATTCTGGAGGCATTACGTGTTGAGTGACAGAATTCAACGCCGCGCTTTGCCTCGACACCAGAGCGAAGAAAATGGAAATATAAATTTAAGTAAATATTTCATCTCCTCGAGTGGGGATCGAACCCACAACTAGTCGGTTTTACAGTCACACTTTGTGCCACTGCGCCACGACTGGTGTTATATATAGATTTTTATAAAGCAAAGCCTACCTAATTATTCATCATATAATTATTTTTTTTTTGTTTATATGTAAATTTAACTTTTCAATATTTAAGGAGAAATATATTTAATCGAATCTATATATTCTTCGTGAGCTTCCTATAAGCAAGTCACGAACATAATCCTCTTGATTGTGCCCTATTTCTGAGGTCGAACGTGAGATACACATTAGTTTTAACAACAGCAAGAAAGTTTTACAACTGCGCTGTTATAAATAATAGGTAGCTTAAAACTTTAACAGCTTTTTACTTCTAATTTAACCTACAACTTCGGTTCTATGGTCATACTAGGCCAGTGTCCAGCTGTGATCGTGATAGTTATGTGTTCGATTCTCGCTCGGAGAATAATAATATCTTTTTTCATTTTCCGGCTCTTTTATTAGATAAAGTGCAATGTCTTGAAAATTGGGCGAAAAAAAAGGAAATGGAATTTCTTAACAAAAGGTTGCCTCCCTACAACAAAAAACATGACGGTGATATTGACAAAACTATGAATTATTCTCATTTTAATATATTACGAAAAAAAATCACACTTCTTAGATACCGTGCAACGAACCGTTTTGTTGCTAGTTTTTTGTATTTTTTCCTTATTAGTGTGGAAAGGCAGTTAAATATATATTTGCGTTCTATTTCACATATCTAAATATTATATCTTGTTTATTGAATAATTATTAATATAAATTTAATTTTATGACTATAATCTATGACAATGTTACACGTCGCTAAAGATAAAAATTTTAGAATATTTCTAAGGAAAAATTTTTCTTAAGCTAAAACTATGAAAAGAGCTAAGGAATGATCAATCAAATAACGGGTACACTATATCGGTACAAAAAGAAAAAAGATACTTCCCGTCTTTACAATATAGAAGTAGCGTAAGAAAATTGTATTTCGCAGAGATCTTCTTAGAAATACTTTAAGTTTCCAATATTCTGTCCTATTACTTATTTTACCGTTTTTTGTAGAACAATATTTTCCTAGAAGTAATCTTAATTGGCTTCTACGTAAAATCCTGTGATATCTATAAAGAAAGCTACCACCAGACCAGTAGATATTGGCCAGATTTATTTATGGAAAAAGACAAAGCAAACGTGCGTGCGGGGCACTTGATTAAGTGATCACCATTGATTTTATTATAACATGCAGAAAAAAATATATATATTGAACTAGTACTAAAATGATATGAGATAAAATAGAATTTTATTATAAAAATAGTAAACTATTAATCTTCGATAGTATGAACGCTTCTTTGTGTTCCGTGGATAATAATTTCTACATAGCTAATTAAATTTATTATCAACTTTATGGTATGACCATTGTTGTTTCATTAATCATCTATATGAAAGGCATATGGTTATATGGTGGTAAATAGAATTATTTTTTATCTCACCACTTAAAACTGCTGTAAGTTTTAGTTTCACGCTGTATCTACTGCGTAGCAGAGTAAGGCAGATGGAACCTGAGAACCTATTGTTCAGGCACTCCGTTCCTATTAAGAACCGCTCCGTTTTCCACTTTCCTTCGAATTCCTGGGGTATTGCGTGTTGAGCGAAACTCAACGCCGCGCTTTTGAGACTTTTTAGTAGAAAGTTTTTTCATCACTTTAATGGAAAATTAGTTCAAAATTACAATACAATTTTAAGTATTTTATTAAAACATTGTGAATTGTTTCAACGCGATGGTGAAAGTCGAGATGGAATTAAATTCTCACCAAAAATGTTCATTTGCTTTAATAGTGATTTTGTGTTAATTGCTTAACCTGATACTAAGATCCCGGGAACTGAGGCTGTTATTTAAGTAGAAATGTAGATTAAATATTATAAAATATAATAACTTTCGGTATAATATAATTTAATAAAGACATTTTGTGACGAAAATATAATAGCTGTTAAAATCAGTTTGAGGAGTAATTTACGTAATTTGTCTTTTGTATTATGACATGGAGTGTTGGTACCCGAGTGGCATTCAGCTTTATTTACCAGATCGGAAGAAAGAAAATAATCGATACTAAAAAATTTTGCGGGAGTTCCCAAGAGACGCGAGTTCAAGACTCGCTCTTCTCTCTTCGTCTCTTGGGAACTGACCATTAAGCCATATGCTGTTTTCTTTTTGTTATATGCATATTACACCTTACTTATAACATCTCTGTTTCTGTTTCTCATCTCTGTTTGACAAATTTCTTCTACCCAAAAGGACATTGCTATGAATGATAATTTGAGATGAGAAAAAGAAGTTTTTAAAATATTATTCCACATTCAGCAAAATGAAATTTGATTTTAAAAATTTAGTTCTTCAAACGGCTGAACAGACTTTCTTAATCTATTGTTTTTATCTTCTGTCCACACACAACCCTACACGCCTACTCAGCTACGTGCGAGATACATAGCAGAGTAAGCAGAAGGAACTCGAGAAGCTTAGCGTTTAAACACTCCGTTCTTATTAAAACACTTCTGTTCCTAACTTTCCACCGAATTCTGGAGGCATTGCCATAGGCAAAGTTATTCTTAAAGTAAACTTAATATTTTATGAAAAATAATTTAATAATTTTGAACACAATAAAGCTATGCAAAACGTCGCTTTGCAATTAATCCTGATATCGATAATCGTGATGATTTATATTTTATTATTGAAATAAAATAAAATAACTTATAATATTTTAGTTTATTCTTATAATGAATTGAGATCATACTGGTACAAAGGCACAGCGTCTGACTGTAAATGAGGTCGTTGTGGGTTTGGTTGGACACGAACTAAATTATTTCCATTTCATCGCTCTGGTAACAAGTCAAAGCGCAGTGTTAAGTTCTGCCATTCAACATGCAATGCTTGAAAATTGGGAAGAAAATATATAGTAATATAAACAAATAAAATATATTTTTTACATATTTAAAGTACTTTAGTTTACCTAATGTTTATAAAATTAATATAACATTTTTGAAGTAAAACATTAGAATAATCGTATTCTCGAAAATATTTCCCTTGTATATTTCAGGCTATACAGAAATTCCTTCATTAAGGATTTCATGACGAAACAAAAGACTTTAGAATGCTAAGTAAATGAACTTTTTATTTAACAATGGCATCATTACGAAACTTAGCACTTCTGCGTATCACAACTCGAGGTAGAACTCGAAACTTTTTTTTTGTTATAAGAAAATGTTTTGATAGTAATATATATATATATATATATATATATATATATATATATATATATATACATATACACACATATATATATATATATATATATATATATATATATATATATATATATATATATATATATATATATATATATATATATATATATATATATATATATANTCTGGCATCATTTATGACTTCTTGCTCTACGCAGGAGATGACACTTTTAGGGGGATCGCATTTACTGAAGAGGAAAAGACTATGGGTGTTGGAAGTAAAATAGTTTTAGCTTCATCTAAGACTACAAAGTTGAAACGTTTCAGTGAAAAATTTAGACAATTTCCCGGCAAAGCAAATTTAAAAAAAATGGTATCTTAACGACCATGCAGTGATATCCGCTATGACAAATATGACCATTGGCCGCAAATAACCGAATATCAAATGTGCAAGTACTGCAAAGCTGGCCAGGGAAGTACTATGTGCACATAATATAAGGTTCATGTTTGTTTTGTGAAGAATCGAAGTGTTTTTGGAGTATCAACACCGCAAGCAATAGGATATCTGAATTATTATTTTGTAAAGAAAAAAATGTTCAAGAAAGATTTATTTTATTAAACAATTTTACTTCCACCAAGATAGTTATTTTTATTAAAAATCATGTTATTTATAATAATAGTTTAGTATATATTAAAAGCTACCGTAACATGCCAACTCTTCCAAAACATAGCAATGTATAGTATAATATACATTCTTAAAAATGCGATAATCACTGTACGTGTAGCAGTGTATAGTATAGTATACATCGTGTTTTTCCAAAATTTTCATTTCTTCAAAAAAAAAATCTTGCCACGATAAGGGTTAAAAAAAAATATCTACGATATCTAAATTACAAACCTTTAATATTATCGGCTTTACTCAAACATATGAAACAAGTTTTAAACTGCATTAAAATTCTTATCATAAGTTTGCTAAGCGTGCACCGCTGCGAGTTCACATTATTTTACTAGTATAAAAAGTATGTAAAGACATCAGTATTTAACCAGTAACAAGGTAGTATATTAATTATCAATTTTCAATTACATAATTTTTATTCTAATAAATTATTTATTCATCCGATAAAGAATTTAAACCAGTTAAAAAGAAAATGATTGCTACTGTCGGCTTTAGGACGTAAAATGGGAAACCTAGTTTTATCCCGACACCGTAGGAGGTTTGAAAAAATGCTCTTATAGTGAGGATAGCAAACACATATATACACTGTCACCTGTTAACATACTCAATTTCAACTTCGTAATTCTAGTCGTTTCGTTTGTACGTTGTCTTTCAATATAACAATTATAAAATAAAAGAAATAAAAAAACCTGTTTCTTTTTATATCCTTTCAACAATTAAAAAAGAGCTGAAGGTCTACAAACGGCTGAACACATTTTCTTGAACCATTCTCGATTTAGTCAACCTTTAACATAAACGAACTAGATTAAAATTGGTATATCCGTTTGGGACCTACGATGCCATAGACAGACATGCAGATGCACGGATGCATAAATGATTTTTCTATTCGCATTCAAGGCTAAAAATAAAAAATATATGACTATATTTTACATAAACTACATTACTATCCTTACTTGTTCAACGCTAGAGGCACGAGTTACAAACTCGACATACTTCTGATGCCGAGATCTTCATAATGTACGTCATTATTTTCATGCATGTACGTTTCTTTAAGTATTTGGATACCGTTATAATAGGAATGTTGAAATAAATCAGTATATATATTTTTATAAATATTTTTTTTTGTATTTACAATTAATTTGATTTTCCCGCTAAGCAAGTAAATTCTTAAAATTTATATATCCCAGTTCTCAGCTTTTTATAAAATTATAAAAGTGCTCCAAACTTTTTAATAGAAAAAACAGCAAACAAGTGAACGAGTCACCTGATGGTAAGCGATCACCGCCGCCTACGACCGCCGCTGCAATGCCGGCGTTTGAGATGAATATAGATGTACCGCACAGCACTTTTTGAAGGTACAAGGTATTAGCATTAGATTATCAAAGTATTGGTTCTAATATTAAATAGTTTCACATTTTTTCTTGCATACATCAGGGTAAATAGACATAACCTAGAGTTAAGAGTGTCTTAACCGTTACCCAATCTCCACTTAATTTTCGAGACATTGTGGGCAAGAGTACGATTTCCGGGGCGCCGCGATTTAAAACTACTTTTAGGTTCTATACGTCAAAATAAAGTGAAAATGAAGAATAAAGAAATCGATATCTCGCAAACAATGCGATTATCGAAAAACTAAAAAAATATTTATTTCTTGCAAATATCTTAGAATATATTTGTTTTTTGCAAAAATAGCAAGAGATATTTTCGCTTTAAAATTGAATTTTCTATAAAGAACTAACCTAACCTAACCCACCGGTCACAAAAAAACCTAGTTTTTAATAGAATAAAAATACCTAAGCATAAATATCGTTATTTTTTATATTTTGTATGTTTTATATTTGTATATGAAAAAATGAAAAAAAATGACTGTTCCATTTTTAAAAAAATTGCGCACAGTTTGTAACAAAGCAAGATATCAATTTTTCTACTTCTCATTTTCACTTTATTTTGACATATATACCCTACAAAAATTGTCAAATTGAAATATTTGCAAAAAACGAAATAAAAAAAAATCGATAGTCGATATCTCGCAAACGAAGAATTCTTCATTTTCACTTTATTTTGACGTGTAGAACCTAAAAGTAGTTTTAAATCGAGGCGCCCCGGAAATCGTACTCTTCCTACATTGTGGGTAGAGTTTCGGAATTCAATGACGTGTTTTGCCAAAGTGAAACGAACATAATTTCAATAAAATGATTCCCCCAAGACGGAATCGAACTACAACCATCGCGTTTAAATCGTGTCAATACAAAGTTTCTGAGGCTTTTCAAAAATAATATGTCATATTATTTATTTATTTTTAATATATTTTTATTGACACAAATGTAAACTTACAAAATTATCAAGATTTTTTTTAACCATATACTTGGAAAACATTTTTCTTTTTAATATCTGTTGTAGTTGTTATAAATTATGAATATAAAGAGTATCAAGAACCTGGAAAAAATATTTTAGAAAATCTAACTTATATAGTTTTTTAAATATAGGACGTATCTTTTAATGCACATTGTCACCTTCATCGATCGAGTTTTATTATCCAAAGTCATTCATATGTGCATTAAAAGAGACATTGTCATCTTCAGTAGTAAATAAAAACTTTATTTATTTTAGTATTTAATCACAGTCATAACAATTCAGAACAAAGTAATAAAAAAATAAACATGATCTAAATCAAATTGAACATTTCAGGTCAGAGCAAACTTAAACAATAAACAGAATAAAGAATCAAAGACTATATAAGATAGTATATATACTTTAACTTTAATATAAGTAAATTATTATTACAAGCCACTTATTATTACAAATCAGTCAAAACTGAGATCGAAAATCATAAAATCTATGATCAAAAATGACACTAAAAATATAATCGTTCATTTTTAAGCTTATTGAGTAGACAGATTTTGTATGATAATCATTAAAACAATCACGACCTTCGACAAGACAGAGACATACATTACATTTTATACACATACATTTTGTTTGACATTGTATGCAGTTCTTGCATCTGCCTTTTGTCCCAAGAGAATGTCCATCCATCATTTCATCAAACAGGCACTGTTACATTCAATATACAGACATATGTATCCCGATCCCTGATTTGGAAGGAATATGAAGTACCTTGTATTTGCATGTGATACAAATTAGTTTGCTGGACTAGAGTTTCCAGTGAAGGCGAGAAAGTTTTACCTGCAATATCTGGTCTTCTTATAAATGTTTTTTTATGAAGCCACTTTGTATCTATTCGTTTCACATGTATAGCAGTTTTCTTAACTACAACTATAACTTTTTTCCTTGAATGAGTACCATCAGAAGGAAAAGTAATGTTCAAATGACTTGGGACAGTTAAATGTATACTCTATTATACATATTAATAGAGAAACTGGTGAACATAAGATATACCTGCCTAGTGGAATTTGGGTTTCAGTTCGTTCGAATTGCCTACTATGATCTGAAGCTAATATAGATAGTGAAGATTCACTAACTAACAACAAAAATAATTGATGGTTTGATGAACTTGCAGTTGTGGTACAAACGGTATCTAGATCATTCTCTGATAATAAATAAAGCTTTTTTTATATCTAATACAAGGGCTTTGTCGCTTATGTGAATATGCCACCCTGGTAAGTTAAACATAAATAAAATATAAGTGAGAGTTCCGATTTCCATTTTACATCGAGCCGTAAACGCAGCGGCTGTGGCTTCGAAAGTTGGGTGGAAAGTGGCGAAGGAAGATTCTTATCACTGGGTTCCCCTTGTCTATCCTGCTATCGTGCTGTCGCTTGTTCGAATTATACAGGGCAAAAGTTGGTTTAGTAAGGAACAAGTGATTGCAATTTTACACTTCTTGAGTGTGAGATCTCTATTACTTTAACTTATTTATATAAAGTTAAAGTAATAGACTGAGCCCCCAGACCTACGTCTTTGTAGCAAAGCTGAAATTTTGAGGATTAATAGTCTAAAATGTAATTAAGACTGTATGTGTACTTACTAGCTTCAAAGTAGGGTCCTTTCAGAGGTAGCGCTAACTTAAGGTACACGCTCACCTAAGTTAAAGTAGAAATGCTCGTCTTTAAATATGTTTTTAAGAATAATTTTTAAAATGTTATTATAATTTATTTTATTTTATTTATTACCAAACCCATTACGTGGGTCTTCACTTCTGACAAACATCTTAAAGATTGTTATAAAAACACGACAGACATTGCTTTACTAGGCTTTAACTTTACATATAGTATTTACGGACTATGTAAAGACTCCAGACCGATCCGATGGCTCAATCATCCTCCCAGAGAGAAATGTACCTTTATTTGACCATAACGCTGAAAGGCCCCTCTTTCGAGTTTGTGAATAGGCATACTGTTTTAAATATATATTAGACCAATAGTACTCAGAATTTCAGTTGCTACATTTTTTCCAACTTACATTAACGAAATTGACGTCGCAATGCAATGCATTTTTAATACTATTGAATATATTTCAATACCCTAATGGTTTCCCATAAAACGTTATAACAAAAACGGTATTTTTAAGAAAACCGAAGGTTAGTAGGATAATTTATTTGTGACACCTGTTACGTGAGAAAAAACTTGTTTTTTATCTACATAGCTTTTTTTTAACATCACGTATCTACTGTATCTTGCTACCTTGTTGATTGAACCTGGGAACCGAGTGTCAAAACACTCCAACTTTGTGTGCGGCACGGCGACTACACAAACGCAACCTAAATTAAAAGACAGTAAAAATTATCACAAATAGTTATTACAAACAAATTGTGGTAAAAGTTATTTATAAATGTACAAAAAAGAACAATAAAAGGGGTATTCGATTTCAAAAGTAATCATCCAAATGTTTGTTTATCACGGAATAACTGTTTATCTAGGTAGATATATTTAGGTATTTTATATTGGATTAGCTTATATGAAGACATGTTGTCATGTTAGTACACGTATATATATACATGTTTCTCTATATTAACCTTTAAGTATGAACGTCAAAATATTTTAACATATTGATGGACTTGGTTGGATTGGATTGATTGAGGCCGGTCGTGGCGCAGCGGCACGAGGTGTGACTGCAGAATCGACTGGTTGTGGGTTCGATCCCCACTTGAGGAGATGAAATATTTACTTAAATTTATATTTCCATTTTCTTCGCTCTGGTGTCGAGGTTAAGCGCGGCGTTGAGTTCTGCCCCTCAACACGCAATGCCTCCAGAATTCGGCAGAAAGTGGGGAACGGAGTGTCTTAACACTAGGTTCCCTCTGCCTACCCTGCTGTGTGCGGGATACAGCGTGAAGCTGATTTTGATTTCATTTTGATAAAAATAAAAGTTAAGGATATGTGATTGTAATTATTATGTTACTAGCGACCAGCTCGCGGCTTCGCCCGCTTAAATTTGTGAATTTTTAAGTTTTTTTTTAGATTTTTTAAGATTTCTAAAGTGAAAATTATTAAAACCATAGGCGGTGTTTAAAGGCGGTAAAGTAATAGAACAAGAAACAATAATATTTAAAAATTTTGTGTTTGTTGGTTTTTCTGTTTGTCGACGTTTAAGAAGCGAAGACGCGAGCGCGGTGCGGGGGCGGTAAAATCGATTTAATTGTTTTTATTTAATGGTGTAATGATTAAATAACTGACCTTTATTATTATTTATTTATATTCTCATAGAGAAATTATAGCTTTATTGGGCACTTTTTTTTAAATAATTTTATCAAAATATATTTATTTCTTTTAAGATAAAAATTAAAATAACATCCATAATTACATATAATATATTTATATAAAAGAGAATATTTTTTTGTTTAATAGCTCCCAATAGTTATTACATGCATGCGTATGCAAGGAAAAAACATTTTAGAAAGTTGTTTAATTCTATCAGAATTATAAAAACTACCAACATTTTTATAGTTTATAAATTATTTTCTCAAATAAAAAAATGCCTTTGTTTTCCACCTGAAAAACACTAAATGGGCGAAAAAATATTAAATTTATATATAAATATATAGATACCACATTAGTATCGATACTGTACTGGTAATAATAATTAAAAAATAGATATACTACGGGATACCTTTGTATACAAAGTTTAAAGCTATTCATTATGACAGAATATAAAACAGTATATCTATAGAGGAATTACACACTCTTTGTATTTTTTTCAGCTTCACGCTGTATCCTGCACACAGCAGGGTAGGCAGACGTAACAGAAGACATTCCGTTCCCCACTTTGCGCCGAATTTTTCGAATTGCGTGTTAAGTGGCGATACTCAACGCCGGGCTTTTGTCTTGGTGCCAGAGCGAAGAAATGAAAATATTAAGAAATAATAATTCATTCCCTCGAGTGGGGATCGAACCCACAACCGCCGCGTTTCAGTTACACCCCTGTGCCTCTGGACCTCAACGGCATCGATTCTTTTTATTCTTTCAGAATAATATGTATATTTTTTAGATGTCCCTCGGAACTATGATAATACGGACTTTAAAAATTAGTTATTGTGGCATTTTTTTTAATTTTTTTTTATTTTTTAAGATTTTATAGTTTTTTGTCTTCTATAAAATTGTAGTACATCACTTTGGTCTATTCTTAATAATTTCCACAGCGTACGCGATATAAGATTTTTTTTTATATATATTTATATATTTTTTTACACGTTAATTATAAAATAATTTTTCAAATCTCGTCCCGCAGCTTCGGGGCCTATTCAATTCAAATAAAGAAACAAAAAATTTTATCGATTGTCTTCATAATTTTAGTAATATCGATGCACCGCCCCCCACCCCCGCAGAGTCACGCTGCTACGGTGCGCGAGGTCACACACTCCGCATTTTTTATTATTACATGATTTTCTTTAGATTGATATTTTTAAATTCATTGTATCTTTTGAATGGAATGTCCGATTTTAATCATTTAAAAAGTATTTTACACGTATTGAAATTATCTTTAATACAATATCATTTAATGGTATAAGTATTAATGCAGATGTATGAATAATATGGTTTGATTATTGTCGGCACTTTTGTCAACTTGTAAAATATAAAAAAGTAGTTATATTGGCATAACTACAGTAGTTGGACATATCGTATCACGGACTTTTTTATAGATATTGATGCGTTCTATAACACTGTGGAACATTGTTTTGTCCTATCATCAATAATTTTCGCAGCGCACGCGATGATAGAATTTTTAAGATCAATTTCTCCACACTTTGGGTCACATTATTGCATTTTTATTAAGAATGTCTATTTTTTTTGAAAATGTAATATAGCTTATATTGGCCAGTGAAGATGCAGCTTTCTAATAGTGAAGAACTTATTGAAATCGGTCCAGTAGTTTTCGTCTGAAAACAATACAAACATACATACAAAAATACAATTTTTTCCTTTTTATAATATTAGTATAGATGATAAATACATTTTGTAGTAGTAAATTTATTAATTAATTAAATCAAATGGACGCGGGGGAATGAATTATTATTTATTAAAAATTTTATTTCTTCGGTCTGGTAACCAGGCAAAGCGCAGCCTTGACTTCCGCCACTCAACACGTAATGCCTCGAAAATTTAGCTTTAAGTGAGGAACGGAGTGTCTTAACACTAGGTTTCCTCAGCCTACCCAGCTATGTGCGGGATATATTTATTATTTATGAACTCATCGAAATAAATGTTAAAGAAAAGTCGCAAACTACATATTAAACAGACAAATGTCTGTTTGTCAGTCACGTTAATTTCAGAAACTTAACTGATAAATAGACAAAAGACGGCAACTTTAAGGTTTTTATAATTTTCGTATTAGAAATCTTAAGTGCACTGCAAACATACATTATATACATATAAAAAAATTACGTAATTCAGTGTATTAAATAGATAATTCAATAGTTTAAGCGGGCGAAGCCGCAAGTTTGATAGTAGTTTTTTTAAAAGTGTTGCATAAAAATATTGTCAATTAATAAAAGAAACAACATGCTTAGACAAGATACACTAATGCACAAACGTGACCAGACGTCTCGTTTTGAATGAGACTGTCTCGTTTTTCCCTTGTGTGTCTCGGTAGATATGTTAATATTTAGGGTCATCGTAATATAATATAAAAATACAAAAGTCCCGTTTTTACGGAATGGCATTTAAATTTATTTCGATGATCGAAACAAGTTTTTCCGCGGTTATCACGATAGTACACTATTTTGGAAAAACGGAAGTATAACATTATTAAAGTGTCAATTATATTATAAAGAAAGCACGTCTCAGATGTCGAAAACAATTGAAACTATCCTAAAATAACAAAAACTATCGTAAAAAACGAAAACACTATAAAATTATTAAAAAAAAACGAAAGTCACTCATAGAAAAGGAAATCCATTCTAAGAAAACCACACCTGTAAAAAACGGAAAGCAACCCTCCAATGTCCCGTTTTGAACCGACCAAAATATGGTCACATTATGTATGCGTCAATTAGTTGAATAGGTTAAAAAATATGCAAGCGTATTCTAATGCTTCACAACAAACGACGTGGCAACAGCGCGCGACAGTGCGAAGAGAGCCGCTGCCCGCCCGCCGACCGACGAGGCGAAAACGGCAACGTCGCATAAAGTAACAAAATAATAAGATGATTTTTACCGCTACTTTTATCGCTACTTTCGAAGTAACACTAAATTTTACGTTAAAGATTTAACGCAATATTAACCTTATTTTTACGGTATTTTTCCGTTAAGTTAGCAAGTATCGCTACCAAATAGTAACGATACTTAAGTATCTCTATGGCATTACCGGTAATTAACGTTAATTTTAAATGTGAATTGGTAACGTTAACAAGCCCTGCCTCAATCAAAATTTAAAACAAATTAACTTACAAAACTTGCAGCCAGGAGGATGGATGCAACCTGCCGACTCCGAATACGTTTTGCCACAAAACTGAAGCTACGCGGTATGAGGCCGCGCGTCCGTAGTTAAATAATCATTCACTCAAGTGGGACTCGAACAGCCTGACGCTTTGCCGCTGCGCCACAATGCCGTCCACAATATTAAAGTAGGTATATATTATATTCTAAAACATTTTGACTACTAAATTAACTTTACAATAAAAAAATCTATCTAACAGTTTTCTTATAAATTGGTGGATATGGGAAGGCTAGTAAATGTTATTGTGCGTATACCTTACAAATTTAATTGAAATTCAGCTTTTTTACGAGCCACATACATTTTTATATAAAGCGTGGGTCATTAAGTTGAGCGACTTTAAAAATATATAGAAAAAAATACAAATCATAGGATAGAAAAATTTATACATATCATTAAAAATAAGGCCGGTCGTGGCGCAGCGGCACGAGGTGTGACTGCAAAACCGACTGGTTGTGGGTTCGATCCCCACTCGAGGAGATGAAATATTTACTTAAATTTATATTTCCATTTCTTCGCTCTGGTGTCGAGGTTAAGCGCGGCGTTGAGTCCTGCCACTCAACACGCAATGCCTCCAGAATTCGGCAGAAAGTGGGGAACGGAGTGTCTTAACACTAGGTTCCCTCTGCCTACCCTACTGTGTGCGGGATACAGCGTGAAGCTAATTTAATTTAATTTAATTAAAAATAAGAGGTAGAAACAAATATTATAGGAAAAATGAAGAATCAAGAAGTTGCTTATTATCATTTCGAAATGAACCCCGAAAAACATTAAAAACATAATAATTTTTAAATTGTTTTTCATCAATATTTTTCACCCGGATACGAGTTGGTTATCTTTGTTATGCAAGACAACTAGCTTACCAACTTAAAAATCAATATAAACTTACTTGACACGGTCGTGGCTCATTGGTGCTCTTTGCTTGTAAACGTGACGGGTTTGGATTTGGTCTTCATTCGGGGACTCATTGTATTTATTTCATTTCTTTGCTCTGGTGGACAAAATCTGGTATAGATTTCCGCCATTAAACACGCAAATATCTTAAGAGTCGGGCGGTACGCGAGGAACCGACTATCTAAACAGTAAGTTCCCTCTGCCTACCACACTTTATAAAAGCGTGTAGCGGCTGTCTATTAATTTTATAAGAGAAAGAATCTAAATTCAAAAGCAAAAACCGACATTTCCTCACAAAACAATCACCAAAATGTTCCCCGCTTATTCCTATGATTCTATACTAAGCATACCACAATTACGCAAAGCGCTTCAGCTTTCATAATATAAAACAAATTCCTTTAGCAAACATAAATCTCGCTCCCCCACCATTTAGGGTAACACCTTTTTATTTCGCGAGAATAAAAACTTGATGGTATCGTATGTCATTCTCTCGACTTAGCACGTTTAGTGAAATATTGTTAAGAATTGGTCGTGATTTGACATAAAATTGATGTAAAAATCTCATGTATTTTGTTGAAAATTTTTCAACAGGAATATTATAATTAGATCTTTTTGTTGCTTTACCTCTAAGCAGTAGGTCTACGCTATATTCTGCATATGATCAAAAAGTCAAAAGAAATATAGTGTTAAGACATTTCGTTCCCAATTTACCGTCTAATTATCGTGACATTGAGTGTTCAGTGGCCGCGCTTGGTCTTGTTGCCAGAGCCAGGACATAAAAATAATTCATTCCCTCGAGTAGGAATCGAACCTAAATCTGTCTGGGGAAAGTGGGCAACGCAAGTGTTTTAATGGAAATATATATATATATTTCCATTAANGCGATACATATATATATATATATAAAAAAAATACAATTTAAAATTTTATATAATATAAATAAATTAAAATCAAAATTAAATCAGCTTTACGCTGTATCCCGCACACAGCAGGGTAGACAGAGGGAACCTAGTGTTAAGACACTCGTGCCCCACTTTCCGCCGAGTTCTCGAGGCATTGCGTGCTGAGTGGCGGATTTCAACGTCGCGCTTTGCCTCGACAGCAGAGCGAAGAAATGAAAATATATATGTAAATAAATATTTCACTTTGTCGAGTGGGGATCGAACCCACAACCAGTCGATTTTACAGTCACACTTTGTGCCTTTGCGTCACGACCGGCCTCAAATACTATATAAATATTTTATATTTAATGGAAAACAAACTTTCATTCTATTAGAAGCTAGCAAATGCTATAATATATGTAAACAAAATCAACCAAAATTGAAATACTCCATAAACATTATACAATAATAAAAGTTCTACAACAAAATTATAAATGAAAATTTAACTTCTATTTTCCTTTGTCTTTTTATGGTATAATATCTTATTTAGATTAAAAACTTAAATGTGATGTTAATATAAGCCTTTCAGAGCTTTTAAACAACATATTATGTACTTGTATATTTAAATATTTGTGCTTTTCACAAAGAGGCCTCCATAATTTGACAAAACATTTCGCCTATTTTAATATTGTATTTCCATATGATTTTTTCATTTAAATAAAATTCTTACGTTTTAAGTGAAGTCAGTGACTCATATAACTGAAGTCAAGTGCGCCGACTCCAGTTATATGAGTCACTGACTCAAACGATTTATAATTACTTATTATACATATATCATTAAAGTATATTTAGGAAAAATTGGTTGGTTATTTTAGTATAGTCCTCTGTCTACACTGTTATGTATTGTGTTTTTTGCTATAGAAAGGACAAGACAAACTGATAGTAAGCGATTACCGCCGCCCACAACCCCGTACAACACCAGAGGAGCTACAGGTACTACAGGTATAACTGCGGTACAGAACGCACAACTAGGACACATCTCTACGCAAAACCAACGTATCAAACCTTTCATAGATCCAGCGATTCTTACGGCTCTACGATATATGATCAAATGGATCAAGTTGATACTGAGTTGCACCATCCAGAGATGAGAACAGTACTCCGTATGAAGCTGAACCTGGGCCCTAAATAGGGCAAATCGGTGTTTCGTCGTAAAGTACTGTCTCACTCTGCCGATAGCTCCTAATTTCTTTGACGTCAAATTAGCCTTGTTTTCTAAATAATTGTTTTTTGCTTCACTCACTATCCTGCATTAGTGTAGACCTAGTGCTGTAACACTTCCTTTTACCCACTTTTCACCCAATTCTGGAGACATTGCACGTTTAGTGGCCGAATTTAACGCCGCGCTTTGCCTCGACATGCCTCTATATTGTGTATATATAAATAAATGTATAAAAATAATTCAATTCAAATACCAACTTACAATTGCTATATGAAACTAACTTAAAAATCATCTCAAAACTTAACAGAACAAAGCTTTCGTAAGTTCTGTCCACATTGTTTTATGATGTGTTGTTCAAACAACGTATCAACAGATGTTTTTAACGTAAATTATTCTACTTGATATATTTCTTCTACACGTTCTATAAGTAATATAATCTATCAACTTCTTTTTAAAATTTTATATAATAGTATTTCCAAAATAGTTTTTGAATATTATTTTTTTTATTAATTTATTGGGATTCGATTAAACATTTAGATATAAGTCGTGGCGCAGTGGCAAAAGCATGAGACTGTAATCGTGACAGGTTATGAGTTCGAAATAAAATATTTATTATTTTCATTCCCTCAATCTAGTAACAAGGCAAAGAGCGCCATTTCAATGCGACGGAAAGTGAGGAACGCAAGTGTCTTAATGGGAACGGAGTGTCTTAAAGTGTTAAGATTTCCAGGTTTCCTCTGTCTATCCAACTGTATTCGAGATACAGAGTGATTTTAATAAAGAAAAATAGATTAAATATTATAAGACTAACCAATAGATTTTTCATATGTAAGACTAGTGGCCGCGCGCGGCTTCGTCCGTTTATTTACACCCTTAGGAGTGAATTCTATAAAAACCATGAAACACGTGTTCAATATATTTTTAACAGTCTGAATTAAATTTTTTATTAAAATCGGTGGCGATTTAAAGATTTTCCATATAAACTTTCAACCCTTATTTGAACCCTTAAGGGGTGAATTCTAAAAAACCATGAAATATGTGTCCAATGAAATATTTTTAAGAGTCTGAATTTCAATTTTTATAAAAATCGGTGGCGATTTAAATTTTTTTCCATACTAACTTTCAACACCTATTTCATCGCTTTAGGGTTAAAGTTTTTCAAAATCCTTTCTTAGTGAATGTCCAGATTATGAAAATAAATATCTGTCCAAATTTTACGTTTCTACGCACAGCAGTTACGGCTGTGCGTGCGTCTTACCTCAGTCAGGTACATGTCCTTTTATATATATAGATAAAAAACCTCACATTTTACTAAGATTTGGAAAGCTAGAAAGAATCTTCTGGTTGACGCTATTAGTATGAGTTAAAGAACCTATTGACGCTATTAGTATGAGTTTAACGAAAAAAAACAGCATCTTTCTGAATCGCAACGTTTATGGCTCCGATTTCCACATGGAGCAATAAATAAAAATTAAATTCGACAGAAAAATATAAAGGAATATCTTGATGAATGACATGCTAAATAAGCCGTTTTATAGTTCTACGCTGTATACTAAATCAAGCAGATTACAGGAAGGGAATCTTGTGTTAAGACGTGTGTGTTGAGTGGCGGCATTAAACGCCACGTTTTTCCAAATGAGTAACTGAATTCTTAAACGTAGTTTCTCCTACAGGATTTAATCCCACCATGAACTGTGTTAAAATGGAGCCAACTAATTTCAGATCAAGCTTTATTTATGTCGACAGAAGATAATATCCCGAGAGTTTTCGTAATTGCAGATTATTGCTTTGCCGGTGACACTTAATCCGTCTGATCCTGATATCTATCTCATTAACCGCCTATAAAATCTCCAAATTATAATTAAAATAAAGAATAAAACTTATGTACTATATTACTCGAGGGCGTCGTAACGCAGCAGGCATTGCGTCTGCGTAAGTGATGGTTGTGACTTCAATTCGAACTTGGGGGAATGATTATATTTAAAATTATTTTCACTTCTCCATACTAGAAGAAAAATTGCGTCTCAACATGGAATATCTAGTAAATTGAGTTAAAAGTGGGGAACGGGATGTCTTGACAATAAATTTTCAAGCAACCAATGCGGGAAAAGCGTGAAGCTGCAACCTTAAATCTAAAAACAGACTAAAACAGAATCACCTCAAAACATTGATGTAGACCAAGAAATAAAAGCAACATTACCTTTGTACAACGTAACACGATGAACTTATTTTATTTTTACGTCCCGACATCTTACCAATATGTTGCAGAATACATCTAGATTTATGAAATAGAATTTGGTGAGCACAGCGTCAAAGTACCGTATCCATATCCGCTAAGGCCACAATGTGACACTACAAATCTATGTAATTTATGCGCTTTCACGTCTATAAACTTACCATTCTCATTTGTATGTAGACATGTCGTAAACATGTGATTTCTCTTTGGCAATCTTTTACGTTTGTGTGGTGTCTGATTTGTCTATATTCTATAGGTATCTTGAATTTAAGTGATAGGTATAGTTCTGTTTCACTGTGCCACGACGGCACTACGTAAGTTTGCGTATTATGCTGGGTTGTGGAGAGACAATATTGTGGAATTTCGTTCTCCACTTTCGGTCCATTTTAGAAACAGCATGTTGAGTAAATATACGAAATTAAAGGAATAAAAATTAAAAATAAACATTTCTCTAAGTCAAGATTGAATCATAATATATGAGACAAAGGTATATAGACACTTCACAAGACAAGATTGTTTTTTGACTTTACGCTTTGTCCTGTTTGTAGCAGGGTAGGCAAAGAGGACTCAATGTTAAGACATTCCGTTCTACGCTTTCCACTCAGATTCGAGACACTGTGTGCTAGGTTGCGTAACTCAACGCTACATTTTGTTTTAATAGAGTGAGAAATACAAAATGTCCCGTTGAGTTTCATCATTATCACCCAGTTACCTCTACTACAGGGCCTGAAGTTATAATCCGACTTCAATGTCTTTTTCATTCCCTCATTAAAAAAATCTATTCTGCCTAGCTTTCCTTTTAAAGTCAATACGAACTTTACAAAACAACATAAAATCTAGGCAAAGGACATATTGTAATATATTCGACAATACTACCATTAAGAATTTATTCTGCGAACGTTAAAAAAAAATCTTTGATATGTTATTTATCGTCTTCATATCGTGTATAGTTATTTAGTTTTTTAGCGTCACACTGTGTCCTGCTACAGCAGGGTAGGCTGACGGAATCTAATGATAAGACACTCCGTTCTGTGTAACTTTAACAGTTGTTTAACTTTAGTTGGCGCTACCTCTAAAAGGGCCCCACTTTCAAGTTCGTATGTACGCATTTTGTCTTAACTACATACATATTAAACTAATAATCTTCAAAATTTCAGCTTTACTAAACTGAAGTAGGTTTAAGGGCCCTGGGATCTTGGGCTATAACCTTTAAGCGATCAAAAAATATTTAATTCTTATTTTTTCGTATTTTTACAACTTCTTTTTACCATCAATTTCGTAGACATTTTTTTCCTGAACTAACTATAAGCTTTACTGTCGTGGGTTCGATTCCTACTTGAGGGACTGAATTGTTTCGTTTTTTCACTCTCGTCTTTTAACAAGATATATTGCGGTGCCACTCAATAAGCAATGTATAGAAATTTGGGCAGAAAGAGAGCAATGGAGTGTTGCAACATTGCACTCATTCCGTCCAATTTTAGTGGCATTTTGGTCTTCTTGACACTATGAAGCTGTTAATATTAAACTTAAAAATTATATTAAAAGCAAATGCAAATACATAAGCATTATTACTATAAATAATCAATAATTATAATAACTTTGAAATTATAGTAATTTTAAATGGTTTATATGTTATAAAATTTTGTAATATAATAATTGAAAAAGGTCTAAATAACCTTATTATAAACAGCCCTGAAGCTTAACATTTAATAAAAAACCCAGGCTTTTGTTCAATTTGTAACCAAAAGAAAAAATTCAAAGCAAACACACAAAAGTAACTTGCCCTTTGAACATGATTTAGAAATATCGTCCTCTCAGTGAAACGATCGTAAAATCTTATAGAATATTTTGTTAACAAAATATTTAAAGGGTCAACTTTGTAATATATCTTGCAATATCGATAACTCACTTTCGTTTTCGTTTAGTTGTGGTATTGGAAATTTAATACTGTAATAACTGTAATCGTGATGGTTGTCGGTTTGATTACCACTTTACGATTTTTTTTATTTTTACGCTTCTTTAAGACAAAATGTGACATTGAATTCTACCACTCAAAATAATATAATATGCAAGTCTATATTCGGTTGGAAAGTGGTAAATGGAGTGTATTGACAGACTAGGTTCTATTTCTTACCCTTCTTTATATGGGATACAACGTGAAGCTGAAACTGACTGTATTAAATTGAAAATGGTTCATATAAGTTGTAATCCCACTGAAAAAAATGTTTTCATTCACAAAGAACAAACAGAACAAATCTGGCATTAAGACAATGTTCTCCAATTTCCATCGACTTAAAAGAGTTATAGTAATGTGATTTTATAGCTGTAGATCTTAAATCGCCCTTTTCCTTACAAATGAAAATAATTTAAATAAAAACAATTTAAAAAATTTTAGAAAAATAAAAATAATTTAAATACTTACAATCAGTTTCTCACATAAGGATTAAATTTAGGAATTTACGATGACTTTTTTGTCTGTATTTTCGTCTGTCAAGACCAATTATTTCGAGAAATTAAAAAACTAAATCAGCTTCACGCTGTATCCCGTACACAACAGGGTAGGCAGAGGGCACCTAGTGTTAAGGCACTCCGTTCTCCACTTTTCGCCAAGTTCTGGAGGCATTGCGTGTTGAGTGGCGGAACTCAACGCCGCGGTTTGCTTCGACACCAGAGCGAAGAAATGAAAATATAAATGTAAATAAATATTTCATCTCCACGAGTGGGGATGGAACCCACAACCAGTCGATTTTGCAGTCACACTTTGTGCCCCTGCGCCACGACTGGCTTCTTCGAGAAATTAATATCAAATATTAAAATCTACAAATATTAAGTTAACAAATCTTCAAAGCCAACGCAATCAAAAGATATTTTTGCACCGTTTTTGCTGCATTTTGTAGTACATATACGGCTTAATCAAACCCATAAAGTTTCTTTCCGAGGACCTACAGTTGTGGAATTTAACACGAAATGTAAATTTACAATAGAAATAAAATAAAAAATCCAAAAACTGTAAATTTATAGTAACTATAAATTTTAGTAATTCATAAAAAAATATTACAAATGTAGTTATACTAGTTAAATTTGCCAATTTTTTATAAAATTTGGCAAGAAGTGAGAACTTACTACTACTTTATATAACTTACAAAAAAAACCATTATGATCTTGTAAATGTAGTTTTTTTAATACGAAATAAAATCTTACGCCCGCAGCCTTAGGTTTGTCAACTTTTACAATTTGTACTTCCTGTTGAGATACAATCCTGAAAGAGGTAAGGAAACCTCGTAGGGCGACTCCGATTCGTACCTGACCGGTTTTGTTAGCTTAATGCGTAATTCGATTCCCCGAATACGTCTTTATTTGAAATCATTATTTCTTTTATTCGTATCTGGACTTGTCATCTAATAATAGAACAATGGAAACAAAAGATCTTTACAAATCGTTTGTATCGACGGGGCCAGTTACCCTCTATTAGGCTTTTTTTGTTCTGGGCGTCAAAGAAATAAGATAAGTGTATTAATGTTATTTCTAACGGAAAATCGGACTTTGTTTTTATACATTGGTATGCTGTGGAGTGTGTGTGTGTATGTATGTGTGTGGAGAATGAGTAAACTGTGGTATGAGAATAGGCTGGATAACTTTATGATTATAATTCGACGGTTGAAAGGTTATTTTATTATGTTTGTTTAAACGTCATTTTGTTAACTTTACACCAGAGCCGTTTCAGTTGCTAGAAAAAAAAAATTGAGAAAACTATTAGGTATAATAATGCAATGGATTATGAAAGGTACTGGAAAACCTTATTTATTTTTGATTACATTGCCTAGGTTATAATTTTTCTAGGACGTTTCCGGAAGCTACCTTAGTCGTATCGCGATTGCTTACATACAAAGAACAGCTTGGACAGTGAAGTTACTCTCAGATCACAAGCTCTACACTAAACTCACTTGCAATGTGACGGATCCGGTACCTTTATAGTACATGCATGGAATGCTATGCTATGTATTTCATATCACAGATCGATAGTATAGTATTACTACACAAAAATTAAGGATTCGATTAATGAGAATCAAATATCAGTACTCAAAAAATCGGGCTTCACGTAGTTTCATTTGTTGACTTATACGCCCGCGATATTTTTGCACAAAGAAATGATCTATTATATGTTCTAAACGACATAAATATTAGTTACTTTTTTTATTTCCTGGTGGCTTTTGCACCTGTGTTTGATTGATCAAAAAAAATCAGCTTCACGCTGTATCCCGCACACAGCAGGGTAGGCAGAAGGAACCTAGTGAAAGACACTCACACATTTGACATTTTTCTGCGTTTTTCTGCTTAGTTTCATGATTTTCAGAGTTCTTTTTTTGGCTCTTGAAAATTACTTTGCCCTCATTTTAAGCATCATTTGCTCAACTAAATCATTCAAACCACGCTTTTTTTCTTATTTTTATTAACGTATCGCTTATCAGAATTTCCAAACACTATTTTTAGTATTAAGTGTACATTGACACATTTATCGTAAATATTAAGATTAGTCGCTTAGTACATTTTGCTTTTCATCAAAAAGTAAGTTGTTTCGTTTCAGTCAATTTAAGTTTTACATATATAGATAGTTTCTGAACCATTAAATTTGCTTATTTTTTAAAAATAATGACAGTTTAAGCATGTTGCCTTGAATAATTTTTTTTTGTGATGGTGGGTGAAACATAAATATGAATAAAATCTATCAAATTATTGAGGCCGGTCGTGGCGCAGCGGTACAAAGTGTGACTGTAAAACCGACTGCTTGTGGGTTCGATCCCAACTCGAGGAGATGAAATATTTACTTAAATTTATATTTCCATTTCTTCGCTCAGGTGTCGAGGCAAAGCGCGGCGTTGAGTTCTGCCACTTAACAGAAGACAGAATTCGGCAGAAAGTGGGAAACGGAGTGTCTTAACACTAGGTTCCCTCTGCCTATCCTGCTATGCATAAACATCGCGTATACATTGAGACCTTCTGCCGCTGTACCATGACATCTTCAAAAGTTATTATTATAAATAATGTGTACATTATTTATATTTCACTGCTTCCATTGAAAATTGTTACATTCAGGCTAAAAAAAACAAATATTTATTTCGGTTAGGGTTACATATATTATTATCAATATAATATGACCCATTTATATGTCGATATCGAGTGAACAGTTGAAATGAAACCTAGATTATTTCTGAAAGAAATACTAGAAATATCTAAACAGATCTAAAACAAATCAAATCGATCCGCCTTATCGTACCGAAACCCAGTGGTATGAGCGTTGGATATCCGATACGGTAGAAACATTCTTCATGTATTTTTGAAATGAGAAATAAAAAGGAGGGTCGATAAAAATGTTTATTGATAGTGGTTTTAGTTGTGTTTTCTGGAAAAAATGGTAAAAGTACGGTTTCTCGTTTACTTTTCTGTATGCGATTTTTTGTAACAGAAAATTATGGGAATATGGGGGGCGTGTGTCTCTAGAGCGTGTACACTACGATCCCTCTGCTTACACTGCTGTATGCGGGATACAGCGTGAAGCTGATAAAAAAAGAAAGAAAAGAGGTCATCGTCGTGTAACGGCACGGTGTCTGCGTTTAAGCGCAATAGTTGTGGGATCGATTCGCATTAGAGGTAGTGAATTATAACCATTTCTGACTATAACAAGAAAAATGCGAAGTTAAGTTAGTTTACAAATTGACACCTGATGGTCCATAACGTGTTTGCTTTAGTAACCCAATCGTAGAGAGGATATTATCCTAACAAAATATTTTTCAGATAAAGTTAAACCAAACAGCGATCATGAGTAAAGATAGACAGTACATACCAATATTAAGATTATAAAATTGATTCAGTATACTATTCAAATTATTTCATATTACTTGTCTTTGAGGTCAGTCGTGGCGAAGGGGCACAAGCGTACAACTGTTAATATACAGGTTGTGGACTCGATTCCAACCCGGGGAAATAAAATATCCAGAATTCAGCGGAAAGTGAGGAAAGGAATTATCTTAAAGGGAATCGAGTGTCATAAGACTAGGTTCCCTCTATCTACCCTGCTATGTTCGGAAGGCAGCGTGGCGCTAAAAAAAGTTATATTACTTTTTTAAGCGCTTGCAATAAATGGGACTGCATCGTTAACCGCCCTGCGGCCTAACAATACCCAAGGGTTACATCCTTTGTACGTAATAACCTGGAAACAAAACAAAAGTAACCCCATCCAAATAAATGTAGGTCACTTAAAATTATACAATAATTGTCTTTTTTAACCGACCTGTAAGAAAAGGAAGACTCCGACTGTATTTTTTTTATGTCTGTTACCTCAGAACTTTTGGCTGAGTGATCCTATTTTGATTTCTTTCTTTATTCATTTTCTTTTTTATTTGAAAGCTAGTGCTTTCCATGTGGCTGAAAACACATAAATCCTAAATTTGTATTAGATATGTGCGCGATAATTGGACAAATAACTCAATATCACGCCAATTGAATCCGATGATTATTTTTTTATTGGAAAGGATAAATACACTTCAAGGATAGTTTGGTGAAATTTTGGTTAGGTTCTGATCATGGGATGCGGTTGAAATTGAAAAAGTAGTTTTTTTTTAGTACAAAACTATAATTATACTGTAATAGTTACAAGGAAAAACATTATTCAAATTGGCGAACCACGGTTTACTTTTCGTCAAAAGTGATATTCCTAAAATTAAAATCAAATCAGCTTCACGCTGTATCCCGCACAAAGCAGGGTAGGCAGAGGGAACCTAGTGTTAAGACACTCCATTCCCCACTTTCTGCCGATTTCTGGAGGCATTGCGTTTTGAGTGGCAGAACTCAACGCCCCGCTTAGCCTCGAGACCAGAGCGAAGAAATGGAAATATAAATTTAAGTAAATATTTCACCTCCTCGAGTGGGGATCGAACCCACAACCAGTCGGTTTTACAGTCACACTTCGTGCCGCTGCGCCACGACAGGCCTGGAGTGATATTCCTGTTTGTTGCATTTCCTTTCAACCAACTTTAAAAAAATGTATTCTCATTTTCAACCGACTTCTAAAAAGGGAGAGGTTTCCAATTCTCCCGAATATTTTTTATGTATGTTCTTGTCAATATGTCAAAATATTGGTTTTCACAAAAATAATACCTAATTAAGATTGAAGTTTTACATATGACAACCACTACCTACTCGTTTGAGAAGCATCCTTTTAAGATCTACCCATCACATAAAATCGTAAAATGAATAAAATTTTAACAAAAGAAAACCTTATTCATCAATTCACTTCAAACAATAAACTAAAATGCCAAAAATATATTTAGTTAACATAAAGTAAGACGTACTGTGATTTTGTTAAACAAAAATAATTATACAAAGATTTTAACATTTTCATTTCTTCGCTTTGCTAAAGAGGCAAAAAGCACGGCGTTGAGTTCTTCCCCTGAACCCGCATTGCCTCCAAAATTCAGAGAAAAGTGGGGAACGGAATATTCTAATGGGAATAGAGTGTCTTTACACTAGGTTATTATATTCCCTCTGCCAACCCTGCTTTCTAAAGCAAGGTGATTATCACTGCCAGTGTCCAATTAAAACATGAACCGTAAGAATTATGGATAATTTTATTAATTTTTAACAAAAACAAGACCGACTTCAAACAATAAACTAAAAAGAATAAAATATATTTACTTAATATAAAGTAAAATAAGCTTTGTTATTACTTTTGTTTAACAAAATTAAAGTACATTTTAGGTACTTTGATTTTGTTAAATAAAAGTAATTAAAGAAAAATTTTATAATTTTAAAGTCGGTGTCAAGTTAATGCTACAACCACCTTATGTAGTAAGGTGTTGCATATACTTCATATCAAATTACTAAGCCTGTTTGTTTTACTTGGCACCTACTTCATAATTATAATATTTTTAATTCCTCGAATGGGAACCGAACCCACAAACTGTCGCGTTGACAATCGCTTGTACCTTTGCACCACAACTAGCCCCTGTAAGATTAAATAATCTATGTATTAAATAAAATCTAAGCAAATATATGAAATAATTAAATGAAATTATGGTCGTAACATAATACAAATCTATATACAAAAAGCTTATTAAAATCAAATAATTATTAACATATGAACAACATCCTATTCAAATTGGAAAAGTTCCATTCAGTTCGATGAAATGCTTCTGAAACTTTTAATTAAAAACAAAACCCTTATACAGTTATGACGCTACCGTGAATAAACTGATGGTGACATTAGGTTCAAAGCCCAACTGTAGCCACGTGACGTGGCCCCGCGTCTGACATGAAATGCGATGGATGTGGGTTCAATTCCCGCTCGGGAAAATGAACTATTTTTATTTCTATCTCTATGCTTCATTTCTAGCCGTAACAAGAGTAAGGGAAGCGTTGCGTCACCACGCAATGTCTCGGATATAGAGCGAAAAGTGGGGATCAGAGTGTCTTAACACGAGGTTTCTTCTGCTCATCCTGATACATGCAGGATACAGCGTAAAGCTAAAAAAACTAACAAATAAATTTCAATTAAAAATTCTTTTATACTAACTCAGTAATTAATACTTTTTAAAATCAATAATCTGATCACGTTTATATTATTACTTAACCGAATAAAATTTAAATTTTATTATAAAACATTCAACTAAAAACTTTTTGGCAGTAATTTAATATTGTAAGTCTAAACTTTGTAAGTCTAAAATAATTACTATAAATGGTAATTTTCAAGAGGGAGAGATCTCTGTATTGAACTTTACGCCTCTTGATATATTTTTTGCTAAATATCGAATTTTATAAATAATTAAAAAATAAAATATAACATTTTTTTTAACCTTTCCTTCTTTAATATCGAAATTACAATCATCGTACGTGTACAGACAATGTGCACTATAGTGACGCACTTGAATAACTAAATATTTACCCGTAAAATACTAATGCTATTTAGATACTTCTGCACAAGTGCTTGACTATAAACGTGACAGGTTGTGGGTTCGATCACCACTCGTGGAATTTAAATATTTATTTAAATTTATATTTTTATTTCTTCGCTATAGTATCGAGGCAAAGCGCGGCGTTAAATTTCGCCACGCAATGGCTCCAGAAAACCAGCGGAAAACGGGGACCGGAGTGCCTTAACACTACGTTCACTCAACTTACCCTGCTGTGTGCGGGATACAGCGTAAAGTGTTTTTTTATAAGTGTTAATAAATAAATATGACAAGGGGCTTTTTAAAAAAAGATAAAAGGTACCAGCATCATTTATAAGAGATTTTCTAGAAACATTCATTAGTCCACACATCTAGAATGGGCTATTATCACACATTGTTAAGACTAATTGGACACGGCTCAATTTAATCTTTTCATTTAGGCTATAACAATGCCATATTATTATGCATAACAGCTTTCATTATAGCAATTATTATTTAATTCTATAAGCTTTTTAGTATATGTTGATTAATTAATTATTATTTGTTTAATGTTTTATAGCAAAATAAGCAAAATCAAATAAAAATCCAAAAGATTTTAGTTAATATTTATTAAGTGTAATAGATTAACCGATTCACCGATTTTTTGAAAAACTTGAATTGAAATTGAAATTGAAGCGGGCGAAGCCGCACGAGGACTTCTAGTGTTATAATATAAATACGGTGGCATATACCATCATGGCTTAGTGAGACAACATACAGTTTTAGTGTGAGCGGTGATTAGGAGTTCGATCTTCCCTCGGAGAAATGATTAAATTTAATTTAGTATTATTTCCTCGCTCTGATAGACGAACTGTTTCGTTGAGTTTCACCACACAACATACAATGTTTCAAATGCGGGCGGCGAACAGAGTGTCATAATGCCCACTGCCTACACACACAAAAAACACAAGAATATAGAAAAAGCTTTAATAAAGAATTTTAACCTTCGAAGGTTTATTTCCCATTATCGATTTATTTCCCATTTGATGCAATAAGTGTAATAGCGTATGTACTCGCACGTGCATCTCTATCTTCTGTCCGGAGTACGTGCATGTTGCAGAACGAATTCGAATTTTTATATAATATAAATATAAGTAAATTTACTATTTTCAATTCTGATATATAGATATGTTACATTATGTCTATTATTAGATAATTTATTCAAAAATAAATAAAATTCACGAAATGAAATATATATTTTAATGAATATTTTCATTTCTTCGCTCTAGTGGGGAGTCATACACCTCGCAATGCCTCCAGAATTCTTCGAAAAATGGTGAACGTAGTGTCTTAACACTAGGTTCCCTCTGCCTACCCTGTTGAGCGCGGGATACAACGTAAAGCTGATGTTTATTTGTGTTTTTTTATTCATATTTAAGCTAACTAAACTGTTAATGAAATGGACTAATACTACATAATTGTTTTAAAAACATGATTTTTTTTAATTTCATAACTTTATATAGAAAAAAAAAATTCTTTCTTTTTAAATACACGACGTTGCGTGTTGAATGGTTGAACTAAACACCCAAAAGAGGGGAGAGGTACATTCTTTAGAAAACAATCATCCTCTGAGTGGAAGTCAAACCTACAGCCATCATGTTTCACAAAACTATAAATACGCGATGGTTGTGGGTTCGGCCCTCACTTGAGAATAAATTATTATTTCTTAATAATTTAATTTCTTCTCTCTGACACCAAGCCCGGCATTGGGGTTCCGCCACCCAATACGCAATGCCTCGAAAAATCCGGCGGAAAGTAGGGAACGAAATCGGAAGAGAGTCTTAAAAGGCACGGGCAACAGTGAGCCCGTGGATGTTGTTTTACTGATAAAAAAAAACATTAGGGTTTCCTCTGCCTACCCTGATGTATGCGGGATATGGCGTGAAGGTGATAATCTTTACCATAAAACGGGGATTTCATTACTTCAAACAAATATTCAACGCAATTTGTATGGATTACTCATACAATTTTATTACAGCACTGAAACTGGAAAAGATCTATACAGGAAATAGACGATCTAATGCGCATTGCCAATCGTAGAATGTTTATGTGATGAAAAAAATATTAGGCTCGTAAAAACTGTCGAACTTACAGAGTATTCACATTATGAATTAAAGAGCCGTAAAAACGCTGTAAGTACACTCGACGTCAAATTGGCGTTATCTATAAAGTTGCGGTGGAGTTAGGGTGTTTATTTTTAGTAGTTTTAAATTAGTGTTGAAAAAAAGTTAGAGACCAGTCGTGATTCAGGGTTGTAGAAAATGGAATATTTATTTAATAGTTTAAAATGGGGAAGGGAAGTCCTTATCGGAATGAAGTACCATAGCACTAGGTTTCTAGGATTTCTTTGCCTACTCTGTTACGTCCAATATCTACTGTGAAGATGGAAAACAGTATTTATTAAAGAAATAACTCTGAAATTTATATTTATGTTCTTTTTTTTAAGCTTCACGCTGTATCCCGCACACAGCAGGGTAGGTAGAGGGAACTTAGTGTTAAGACACTCCGTTCCCCACTTTCCGCCGAATTCTGGAGGCATTGCGTGCTGGGTGACGGAACTCAACGCCGCGCTTTGCCTCGACACCAGAGCGAAGAAATGAAAATATAAATGTAAATAAATATTTCACTTCCTCGAGCGGGGATCGAATCCACAACCAGTCGGTATTACAGTCACACTTTGTGCCTCTGCGCCACGACCTCAATCACAATCAAGAGATCCTGTTCTGGTAAAGCAAAATACGCCATCGACTTAACGTGCAATGTTTGTGAAGAGGTCCATATACCTTCTCTACTTTAAGGAAACTATATTAAAAAAAATGATATACTGTCTTCAACTCCATCATTACACAGTTGTGGAGTCTTTTAAATTCAATTTCCACTCGATTAATATATATATATATATATATATATATATATATATATATATATATATATATATATATATATAGCTTACATTTTATCTGACTCACCATCCCACTATAATTGGCAAAAAGTGGAGGAACGAGAGTCGTAACATAAAATTAGTAGATAATGGGTAATTCTTTAAACACCTTAAAACGTAAAAAATATTTGTATAAATACTGCACCAAAATTGTTCCCTGATTCTATGAATCAATATAGCAGTAATTTGAGCACCAATCAGCAAAATTATCGACACCTCATAAACGCCTAACTAAATGACTTTGAATTTCTACGTTGAATACGGCAGAGTATGCTACGATCATAATTATAGCACTTACATTTGTGGCTAGTCGTGGTGCAAGGTGACAAACGTGGTGCAGGGTGAAGATGCCAAATTCATTAGAAAATTAATATTTGTTAATAAATATAATAATACAGAAGAGCTCTACTTTTTGCACAGACAAATTGTGAAAAAGGCTCGAAAAAATTACCTCACTTTACGACAGAGGACCTCGTGATAAATCACCACTTTTTTTTCCTTTTATGAATATAAAATGGTTGATTTCACGGTTTCTTGCCTGTATTTTAAATATCAATAACTCTTCGAGACATACACTAAAAATATTATAAATAAGTCTATATTATTATAGAGTAGCAACATGATGTCAACAATTCTGAACTATAAATAATTAATATACCTATTTCTCAAAGTAAATGCTCAGCCGACTGTACTTTTAGATACTCGAGCTACTTAACTCCTACATTTATCTGGGAACAAAGGATTGAGCAAGAAAATTGCTCGAACATCCTAAAACAATAGTACTAATAGAGAATTCCTATTATTGCGCAAGTTTTCTTTTTCTTGGTTTTACGCTGCATCCCGCTTATATCAAGGTTGGCGGGAGGTAACCTAATGTTCAGACATTCAATCAGAAATTTTCTAGACATTGTATGTGGAGTGGCGTAACTTAACGTCGCGTTTTGTATTGTTACCAAAACGATGTAATAAAATTAGTGAATTTACTGAAATAAGAATCAAATCCACAACTGTTACGCTTACAATCAGACGCTTTCCGTTGCGCCACGACGACCTCTATTTCACTTTTGTAAAAATGTATTCAGCCCAAATACTATTTATTGAAATATTTTAAAGACTAACGACCATATATATGTAGAGTCGGATTCAGTTTCGTGAGGCTCTTAAAATAACATATTTGTAGTAAATTATTTGAAATTTCTTTGTAGAGACGTATAATGTAAATATAAATAGGTTTTATTTGATGTATAGTATTTTACCATTTTAACGCTTTTTTACTATTATATTATATTTATAAATTTAATTTCGATATAATTGTCTTTAATTTCGATTTGGAGGAATCTATTATTATTGAGGGCAGTCGTGGCGCAACGGCACGAAGTGTGACTGTAAAACCGACTGGTTGTAAGTTTGATCCCCACTCGAGGAGATGAAATATTTACTTAAATTTATATTTCCATTTCTTCGCTCTGGTGTCGAGGTTAAGCGCGGCATTGAGTTCTGCCACTCAACACGCAATGCCTCCAGAATTCGGCAGAAAGTAGGGAACGCAGTGTCTTAACACTAGGTTCCCTCTGCCTACCCTGCTGTGTGCGGGATACAGCGTGAAGCTGATTTATTTGATTTACTTATTATTATTAGATTTCTAACTATAGAGTCAGAAGACAAATTTAGGCGTTGAGTTCTGGCATTCAACATACAATGTCTTACAAATTGGACGTTATATAGAAACGGAGTGCTTAACGCTGGGTTCCCTCTGCCTTCCCTGTTATATACTTGATACAGAGTGAAAATAAATAAAAAAACATAAATTGTTGTTAAAGAGATAATTGAAAGCAAACAAAAACGTTTCTCAACCATTTTAAGTTATTTTAGTAAGGAAGTAATAGAAATCGAGAAGTTAATTATTTCAGTTTTCCTTTTTCGCTTTGTCTTCGACAAATTTATTACATATCTTCGACAAATTATTACATAATATTAAAATAATAATACAAAAAAGTATTCAACACCACGTTTTTTTTTTTTTTTATGAAAAAGGACAAAACAAACGAGCGTTCGGGTCATCTGATGGTAAGTGATTACCACCGCCCACGGCTCCGTGCAACACCAGAGGAGCTACAGGTGCGTTGCCGGCCTTTAAAGTGGAGATAGACGCGCTTTTTGAAGGTACCCATGTCATATCGACCTTTAAACACAGCCGCGGGTAGGCCATTCCACAGTTCCGTGGCGCGTGGAAGAAAGTTCCTACGAAACCGGACAGTAGTGGATTGCCACGTATCCAGGTGGTGTGGATTGTAACGATTCATACCAGAACTAAATTGTGTTGGTAAATAATATAATTAATTTAAAAAAAAAACATTTCTAAAAAAAATATTATAAATATAATTTATAATATTATTTATAAATATTTTATTGAGTGTAGGGTGGGATGTCAGTTACAGGATGATATTTTAACTTGTGACGTACTGTGCGGTTAGAAAATTCGGCGGCAGCTAACAGGTCAAACAGTTCTTCAGAACACTCCCCATGATAAATGCGGTAGAGAACGCACAGCGAGGATACGTCTCTACGCAAAGCCAAAGTGTCAAGCCTTTCACAGATTATTGGGTCCCCAATAATTTGTATGGCTCTACGTTGTATGCGATCAAATAGTTCAAGCTTATACTGGGGTGCACCAGCCCAGAGATGAGAACAGTACTCCATATAAGGGGCCAAACGGTGTTTGGAACCTGGGCCCTATATAGGGCCAAACGGTGTTTTGGCGTGAAGTACCGTCTCGCTCTGTTGATGACCCCCAGTTTCTTCGAGGGCAACTTGGCCTTGCTTTCCAGATGATCGCAATACTGGCAGTCACTCGAAACATTAAGGCCCAATATACTGATACTCGGCGCGGCTGTAAAATTTTTGGAGCAAGAACCGTCGACAGCGACCTTGATGCTGCGCTCAGTAAGAAAGCTGGCGATCCACTTGCATAAATTCTCGGGTAGCACATAGGATTCCATTTAACCAGGAGCGCCCTATGCCACACTCGATCAAAGGCCTTCGCCATGTCCAAACTAACTGCCAGGCCCTCTCCCTTGCTTTCAATAGCCGCAGCCCAACGGTGGGTTAGGTAAACCAGAAGATCACCGGTTGAGCGACCATGGTGGAATCCATATTGTCGGTCATTAATCAATCGGTGATCCTCTAGATAAACCAAGAACTGGCTATTGACAATGCTCTCCATGACTTTTGAGAGAAGGGAGGTGATAGCAATAGGCCTGTAGTTAGATGGATCGGAACCATCGCCTTTCTTTGGCATCGGGTGGATAAGGGCGCTCTTCCATGAGTCTGGGATAACGCCGACTGAGTAAGAGTACCGAAACAAACGCGTTAGCACCGGTGTCAGCTCAGGAGCACAAGAATGGAGCACTAAGGGAGAGATGCCATCTGGCCCGCTCGACTTGTGGATGTCCAAAGAGGACAGAGCTCGCCTAACAGCTGATTGGTTGAACTTAACCTCATAACTTAAGCTCATGTTTCATATTGCCTCAAAAATAAATCAACAATTTATTACTATTCCGTCTGCAATCAGAACGAATCAGAAGAATCTGTGGTACTATAACTATGTCGTTGTTAGTAAAAGTTATTTTTAACAATAAAAACTAAAATTTTATCTTCACTCTCACAAAATTAAGTTACCTACTCTTCTGTAGTTGAATGAGTTCAAAGATTTTAATTAAGGGGCACAGTAAAATGAATACAAAAATCAGTAGATTACGACCCGTACTAGTATACTCTCGCTTCGGGAAACACGATAAAACCATTCCGAGCTAAATGAACAACACTCAAGTAAGTGAGGCTCATTTTGCAACACTACAGGTAGGTACTATTGAAGTGCGATGTTTTAGAAAATGGTTTTTGAGGTCGATAGATGTGTGTTTTTTTAGGAAGCAGTCGTCGCGCAGGGACACAAGCGTGTGACTGTAAACGCGTCAGGTTCTGGGTTCGATTCTCATTCAAGGTAATGAAATATTTAATATTTGAATTTCTTCGATGTGCAGCGTTGAGTTCTGCCATTCATCACGCTATGACTTCAAAATTTGACGTGGGGAGCGGAGTGTCTCAACACCAAAGACTCTCTGCATAACCAAATCTGATACATGGGGGATTTTGTTGCTTGTTTCTTCAAATTTCAGTATAAAAAATACTGAAATTTGAAGAAACAAGCAACAAAATTTTATTTAGTACATGCCTACTGACCAAAGATAGAGACACAATAACCGTAAAATGAAGAATAAAATTTCTTTAAGTACAAATTTAGCTTCACGCCGTCAGAGCGAACCTAGTCTTAAAACACATCGGACCCTACTTTCAAGATATTGCGTATGGAACGACGGAACTCAACGCCGCATATTATCTTTTACCAGTGAAATTAAGGAAATGAAAATAATTAATTACTTTGGGTGTATATATTATCTACAAGAATATGAATATACGAAAATACTTCTAATTTAGATATGACGGCAATGTTTCCATGGTGTAATGGTTAGCACTCTGGACTCTATATGTTTAATATTTCATACCATCCAAACAAACTGATTAATTTAGAAATGAACAAACTTTCAGACGAAAATACTAAGTAAGTAAGACTTAAAGTTACCTAGTAATAATTATCATATAATATTTATTTAAGGCAAATTATTAGATTTTATTCTAAAAAATTTAGAATTTTGTTTATAAAATATCTTACATAAAGTTTAAATTTATGTAAGATATTTTATATCATACATTATCACCATAAGCACGTAATAATTTTTATTCTCGAACAAAGCAGGGTACCTAGCGTTAAAGACACTTACCATCATTTTTACATCATCATTACCATTCCTCATCTTCCACCGAATTTTGAAGGTATTGTTGAAACGTGTTGAATGAACCCACGTGTATTGGAAACCGATTTTAAATCTCGCTACGTTAAAAATTTTGAACAAAAAAATATAATAATAAATTGCTGAGGTTAGTCGTGGCGCAGGGGCACAAACGTACGATAATAACACGACGGTTGCAACCGTTCGGTTCGATATCCACTCTGGAAAATGAAATATTAATATTAATAATTAATACATTGCCTCTCTAGTAGCAATACATAGTGCGGCGTTGAACTCCGCCACTCAGCACGATGTCTCGAAACTTGATACGAACCTACAAAACTCAATTTCTTAGTTGCAATAACTAAAAACTAGTCTTATATAGACTACTTGATACTAAAAAGCCCATTCAAATACGCGAAGGACATTTTATCTTCTTTGATAAAAAAAAAGATATTTCTCTTTATAACGGTCTATTGAATGGAAATAATTTTTCAACCCATTCGTTCACTTCAGTAAATACATTACGGTGCCGATGATGAAACTAGAAAGGTTCTACAGAAATCAGAAACTATTTTACATATAAAAAGTCCTGGTTCAAGANGAAATCAGAAACTATTTTACATATAAAAAGTCCTGGTTCAAGAAAAGAAATGTTTCTAGAGCTCTTTCCTTGTATAATTTTATATAAGAAAATTATTGAATTTATATATATTACATATATGAATATTCATTATATCATATTCAATGAAGCCGTCGTAGCACAAAGGCTAGCTGTAAACGCGATGGTTTTGGGTTCGATTCCCATCCGGGAAATGAAATTATCACGCTCTGGGAGAAAAAGTACACTAGAATTCTACCACTAAACACGTATTTCCTCGAAAAAAGAGTGATGCCTAGTGTCTTAGCATTAGGTCTCCTCTGCCCACCCCTGCTATGCGATAAAAAACGTAAAAATGTAAAATATATACATAGATTTACTTATATGAGGCCAGTCGTGGCACAGGGGCACAAAGTGTGACTGTAAAACCGACTGGTTGTGGGATCGATCGTCACTCGAGGAGATGAAATATTTACTTAGATTTATATTTCCATTTCTTTGGTCTGGTGTCGATTTTGGATTGGTGGCATTGCGTGTTGAGTACACGCAATGCCTCCAGAATTCAGAAAGTGGGGAACGGAGTGTCTTAACACTAGGTTCCCTCTGCCTACCCTGCTGTGTGCGGGATACAGCGTAATGCTGAAAAAAAACTTATAGAGGTCGTCGTGTGGCATCGCCATGCTGTTTTTCAATAAACTTTTTATTTTATAAAATTATGTATTCTTAATTTATTTATATAATGTCAGCACAAAACTAACTGGAATTTGAAAAAAAATGTGAATATCATAACTGTATGTATTTTTATGTTCATTCCATAAAACATTACAATCTATTACAATTTTAAAGTACATCATTTTGAACACTTTACTGCATAATAATTTATGGGTCATAATCAGAAAAAGTGTACATTTTGTGTCTTTTCTTGTCCCGCTACTAATATATATATATATATATATATATATATATATATATGTGTGTGTGTGTGTGTGTGTATGTATATGTATATATATGTGTATATATATATATACTAATACTATAAAGAGGTAAGATTTGTATTTTTGTATGTATGTATGTATGTATGTTTGTATTGTTTTCACACAAAAACTACCGGACCGATTTCAAAAATTCTTTCGCTATTAGAAAGCTGCATCTTCACTGTCCCATATAGGCTATATTACATTTTCAAAAAAAAATAAGGATCCCTAAGAAAAATGCAATAATGTAACCCAAGGTGTGAAGAAATTGATCTAAAAAATTTTATCATCGCGTGCGCTGCGAAAACTATTGATGATAGAACAAAATAATGTTCTACAGTATTATAGAATGCATCAATATCTATAAAAAAGTCCGCGATACCATATGTCCAACTACTATAGTTATGACAATATAACTACTTTTTTATATTTTATAAGTTGATGAAAGTGCCGGCAATAATCAAACCATTTTACTCATACCTCTGCATTATTCCTTATTCTATTAAATTATATTTTAATAAAGATAATTTTAATAGGTGTAAAATACTTTTTAAATTAACAAAATCGGACGTTTCATTCAAAAGATATAACGAATTTAAAAATATCATTCTGGAGAAAATCATGTAATAATATAAAATGCGGCGTGTAGCCCCGCGCACCGCAGCGCGTAACTAACTCTGTGGGGCGGGGGGAGGCATCGATATCACTAACATTATGAAGACAACCGATTAGATGTTCTGTTTCTTTATTTGAATTCAATAGGCCCTGAAACTACGGGACCGATTTGGAAAATTCTTTTACAATTAGGCGATTAACGTATAAAAAAATACCAAAAAAAAACCTTATATCGCGTACGCTGTGGAAATTATTGACATTAGAGCAAAGTAATTTACTACAATTTTATAGAAGACATCAATATCTACAAAAAAGTTTACGATACCATGTGTAACTGTTACAGTTATGCCACAAATTTTCAAAGGAAAATGTGCAAATTGACTAGAACAGAGCCACCATCGTAGTGCAGAGGGACATCTCAAAATATATGTATTGTTGTGAAAGCATAAAAAGAGTGTAATTTCTCTATAGATTATAAATCATAAGAAATCTGCCATCGCATGCGCTGCGGATACTATTAGTGATAGAATAAAACATTGTCTTATCTCTATCTCTATATATTATAAAATAAGAACGCCTTCCGCCTCTGTCTGGCCTTTCTAACTCTTCTTCTTCTAAACCACCCAACGGATTTTGATGCGGTTCACCGTTAGGTAGAGTATTTCTTAGAGAAGGTTTATATAGAAGATTTGAAGAATGAAAGAAAGATGAATGCTATGGAGATGCGATCTCTTTGTAGGATATGCGGAGTCAGCTTAGCTGATCGAATCCGCAATGAACAGGTACACAGAATGGCAGGTACTAGCGAGGATGTCACAGTGAGAATGAAGAAGAACGTGCTCAACTGAGCAAGTTCGACATGCCCAAACTAGCTAGTTTGGGCACGTCGAACGAATGAGTGATGAAAGAATGACAAAAAAGATTTATGATGGAGACCTCGGTTGACCTTCGAAAACACAGTATCAAAGATACTGGAGGAAGGTCACGTAAAAAGCATGAGGACCCCCCGAAGGGCATGTATGAAGAGGTTGATGACAGTGGACGAGGCGAAAGAGGTATGTAGAGACCGTAGCGTTTGGCGCTCCGTTCTCTCTGACTACCCCGCAAGGGATAAAGCGTGAAGCTAAGTTAAGTTAAGTTAAGGTTTATATATAGTTTATTATATGTATAATTTGACATAAATATGTTAAATGTGTATAAAGTCCTACCCGTTGAGACACTTTCACGCATGCGCTGCTTTAATGGTAAGTTCTACATGAAAACAATATACTGGAGTATTGTTCCTCTAATTAAGATGTACAAAAAAGTCAGCGACACCATGTTCGTATCTTCTAAGGTTAACATACAGTGAGCATATTTCTGTCTAAAAATAGTAATTTGAATATATTTTTTTATTGTGAAGGATGTTTGTCCATAATGGTATCAATTCTTGTCCTTTTAAATACTTTATTAATTTTCTACGTTAAACGAAGATAAAATTTGCTCTTTTAGTTTGTAGTTTTAGAGAAAAACGCATTTAATTGTTGACACATCACGCCAGCTATAAACCGCAGTTTTGGCTCATATTTCATTCATCCCTTACTCTCAGCATATAAATAAGTATATTAGTTGTCTTGACCATTTGGTGTTGGTTGATCAAAACGTCCTTTACAGAAATTTACAAAAAATTACATTACCAAAAAATCCTTACTATGAAACGATTCGCCGCCCGCCACGCGTCCCTTGCTTGCTTGCTTGAGACTTTCTCAAGCAGCCACGTAGTTTTCACAATTTGTGTATGATAGATAGTGATTTGTTATTGTATTACTACTAATATGTAATGTATATTTTAACCCGGAATTTATGTGGGAAAAATTACGTTTGCAGTGTGCGCGCAACAGTTTACCTAGACAAATATGAAATAACTAAACATTTTTCTTATAAAAATGGCAATTATTGACTTAAAATTATAATTATTTAGTGCACTACAGTGTGGATAACCAAACTAAAAAATAATCCATTTTGAGGGTTCTGTACCTCAAAAGAAAAAAACGGAATCCTTATAGGACTGTCNCTGTATCGACTCATGTTTCATTTATCCCTTACTCACAGCATATAATTAATATTGACCATTTAATGTAGATAAAAACTGACATTTACTGTTTTTAATTTTAATAAGTACTTTTGAAGCTGTAACACAGATTTAAAATTACATTACTAAAAATGTTTGCTGCGCCATATGGCTCGACGCCCGCCACGCGTCGTTTGCTTATAGAAGTGCATTCGCCACGGCCGCCTGGCTCCTTTCTCCCGGGTGTAGAAGGAGGGCCTGATCATGTTGCCTAAGGCTCATCAGCGCGATGGCGAAGTTATTCGAGAAGTTATTCCTCCCACTTTTCCAGCACTACGAAACAAATAGTTTGGCGAGCGGGCACTCAACCACTCTGCAGGTGGCCAGAGCGGATCACTATGCTGCAGCAGCGATTAACCGAAAGGAGAGTGCAATAGTTCCTCGACGTAGCACCTGCTTTCGGCCGTGTGTGTTATGCGGGGCTAATTTATAAAGTGCTCAGGGCCGGCACTATCACGTCGCGCATGTTCTTACCGACTACCTACCTGATAGAACATTTTTCGTGAGAGTGGAGAGTGTAGCAGCCACTCGATCGCTGCCGGAATTCCCCAGGACAGCATTTTGTCACCTGCCCTCTACAAATTATATACCGATGACATCCCAACGCACGGCCTTAAGTTTGGCCTCCCTGACTGAGGGTCTCAACTGGCTGAGCTTACC
>JAAIXJ010001808.1:104067-165556 GCA_013403705.1 Heliconius hermathena | reverse complement strand
GCTGGATTTTGTGTCTGACTTGTTGGTTCGCCTAACATTATGTAGGTTATTCAAAACAGGTGGAAAATACAGAAAGAGATTACTCATATTAAAATGTCCAGGTAAATTTAGATATATGTAGATATTATGTCTGCCTATTATTTTTTTAATATTTTATGATTAAAAATATTGGCCTAATGACCCAACAGCAGCCTTCGTCACCTTAGCAATTCAGAGGATTTATAAGTATTTTTTCTTCTTTTTTGTTTTACGCTATATCCGCTCGTAGCAATGTAGGCAGAGGAAGCCTGGGAACATAGTGTTAAGACACTCAAAGATTAGAATACTCGAGGCACTGCGTGTTGAGTTGCGGAACTCAACTACACACTTACTAATGAAAATACCCACAACCGTACACCGGCCTCAAGTATTTATTGCACTCAAATATTGCAGGGTTATTTCTGATATAGTGTGTATATCATAGAAACATACTTAATTAAGTTATAAAATGAATCACTGTCGCATTATATAGATACTATTGTATTGTTTTTAAGTAATAAAATTTCAAATCTAGTTCAATATAAGTTATTTTTTTATAAAAACGCTATGTAGAAGTTATAAGACATATAAGCAGAAACGGAGAACAGAATGAATCACATCAGAATCGCATCGTATTCTGAAAGAATGTTTTTTTAACTTCACGATTTTTTATAGGCTGTACGTGGGAACCTAGTGGTAACAATCCATTCCAATTAAACACGTCCTGCAGAATTAAATAAATAAAATATAATTAAGAAAAAAAACTGTATCGATAAATAAGGAAGCAAACTGTCGTTTTAATCGAGAACGTGTAAGGGTAAGTAAACTCGATTTAATCGAAGTAATTCCATCGATACTTTCGATACAAATCATCAGGAGCGCATAATACCGTAGAAGTTCAAGCCGAACATCGATCGTTTGGTTAGGCTTTTCTACACTGTTGCTTTGTATGTGTAGTACCTACTAGCTATATATTATTGATTTTATTAAAAATATAATAAAATAATTATATTGTAAGTTATTTCTTCTAGAGTTACATATAAATATTTAATTGCAAATAATAATATTAGGAAATATATGATCGAATTATGAAAATATTAAAGTTACGTTACTTTTGGCTAATATTTTTTTTAACTTATACATACATAAAAAAACGAAACACAGACACAAATATTAACAAATACTATAAATCACTTATATTTAAATAACAACATAATCAACTATTCACAAGTAGGTACTTATAATTACTTCAAAATCCAGATTTAACCAGTGCTAACTAGACTGTGTCCATAGTGACAGTATGGTGCCAGCCTTATCGCCGTGGCCGTTGCGGCCGCCCATTGTTCAGATAGCCCGTTTTTGCTAAAACCACGCTTCGCCTGGCGAATATAAATTGAAAAGCGTTTGTTTAAAGTTTCACGTGTTGACGCCGCACGCATAGATATTGCTCTATCCCGCGGGCATCCCGTGTAATCCCGTCTGCATAGCGTTGCTGCGGTAACTGCCGCTCAGAGACGATAATTGACGTGAATTGCATAAGAGGTGATCGTGGCACAGTGGTCAGACTGTAAGGATTGGTGTGTGTTCGATCTTTGTGTTAATTTACAGTTCTACGCGCAATATATAGAAATCGTGTTAAGTTCACAGTAACATTACATAAGTAAGTAATTAGCTTCACACTGTATCCCTAGCGGGGTAGCCAGGAGCCAGGTAAAAATTACATGAAACCCGTAGAAAAACTTATATTAATTTAATGGCAGTTAAATGTCAATTGATGTTGGAGGGAGTGGCTGTACCCAAAATTAATAACTATGAATGTAAAATACCATCATCATTATAATCATTATTAGTTTAATCATTTTTGGTATAGTCGAGAAATTATTAAGTAATTATATTTATCATATACTGTTTTCTTTAGTATATTTCCCATTGATAATTGGAACCTACAATTATCTCTATCAGTACCAAACAGCACCACGAAAACCATACTGTCTGCCTACAATAAAAAGAAAAAAAAAAACAAAAAAAAACGCAATGCAGTTTTAAATAAAACTTTAAAAATCCGAGATAAAACGTGCCAAGTGCTTTTAACTGGGATAGTGGAAAGTATTAATAATAAGCCTAGTCAGGTGAGACCTGGCGGGATCGCCGGCTTTAATATACATGAAGCCGCAAATAATAAATGAGTGAGCGAGTGGACGCGACGCGCCCGGTGCTTGCTTGCGTGGTACACAGTATGTATACATTCGATTACCGCTCCACGTAAAACGATGTAGGTATGGTATGTTTTTTATGTATTTTTGTGTTTTATGTGGTAGATAGTGATAGGTCACTGCTCTTTCACTGTACTACTCTCAGGCGCTATTTTTTTTAAGGTCACGGTTGTGGCAAAGGAAACCCAGTGGTTAAGACACTTATTTCCCAGATTTCGAGAAATTTAGTGCTAGATGGTGAAACTCAACGCCGTGCTTTGTCCTGTTATATGAGCTCCACCACACCACAATCATCGCGTTTGCAGTATGACAATGTGCCGCAGTGCCACGATGGCTGTGTAAAATTTAGATATACTTGTAACATCATTTTGTTAGCTGTTTGGCAAAATGCAGGAGATGCGTGTAAATAAAATATTAAAAAAAAATCTTCTTTTTATTTCTTCTTTCACATAATTGTCTCATCAAAGTATCGAATAATATTTCTATGCATACTCAAGTTGATGTTACAACAACAACTAGATACAGTATTTTATTTAATTCGACCCAACCAGTTCTTTTTTATTAAATTTTAACTAAAATTCTCCGTCATAAATATATTAAAATGCAATCTGAGCAAAGTTTAAAGTACCATGAAGTTAAAATTAAAAACGGTTTCCATTATTCTAAAGTAATATAGCTGAAAGGCATCAAAATCATAAAATCCACTGTAGGCACTGTACACATTCGTACATTTATAACTCGCAAAGCAAATCGCTTTCTGCGATAACAGCGCTATTAAAGTCTCCGCAGATTACATCCTGTTCAAATTGTGAAAAATAAAGACTTGGAACGAACGTTGAAATTCAAAATAACAATAGAATAAACTAAATACTACTTTACCATCAAGATATTTTAATTTGAATATTAAGAAGAGTCAGTCGTGGATTCGATTTTCACTCGAGGATATGAAATATACTATTTTAATTTCTGTGCTCTGGTATCGAGGCAAAAGCGCGGCGTTGGGTTCCGCCACTGAACACGCAATGCTTCCAGAATTATTTGTAAGAATATTATTCTTCAGTGCATAATAATAAACTGCATAATATGTTGACGATCACATCGTCAATATGGTGCAATCACACAATTGCTGAAAAGTGATGATTGTGGTTTCGATCACCACTGAGAAAAATAATTATACCTCTATATTTTAAAGTACTTCCATTGCTTTGGTCTGGTGGAAGACAACAGGCAATATTCTACATACGTGAAGAAAGTGTGTCTTGGATCGTCACTCGTACGGCATTTTTTTTATCAAAACCTATCCGTTTTTCAGCAAATGCAATCTAGATTTAAACCCGCTACCCATTAGTGTTATAAATGAGCACCGCGTCCCGGCGAAAGCACTAATGCACTGCGAAAGACGTTTGACTCATGACAGCACGTTTAACGATGAGTCGTTATAATGACGTGTAATCTCCTCTGTGATTATGCGACCCTGGTACTGCGGTGGCACACATCACCTGTTTGTATGTAATTTTTTTTGTAATAGTGATGACAAAGAAAATTTTATTTTTTTATAAGGTTTGCTTGAAGAGTTTAGTGACAACAATTATAAGGTATAAAAAATATTTAAAAATATTATATAATAAATAATTAGTATTAAATTAATTACAGATAAGAAAGCTAAGTATATTTATTATAAATGTAAAAGTTTATGAGAATTATTTGTTCCACTTTCACGCAAAAACTACTACTGAATGGATTGAGATGAAACTTTACAGTAATATAGCTTAAACATTAAAATAACACATAAACTACAATTTACATAAAGATTTTGTGTAATCTGTTCATAATACAACAATAAATTTAAGACGCGTGTGGGTCGCTAGTTACATATATCATATAATATAAAAAAATATATTAAATAAAATAGTCTGTCTGTATAAGAGGAGATCTTAACGAATTTCTTTATTTGTAGAGTAACTAACAGTGTCACCGTAAAGTTTATTCAAACGTGCATTATATGTAGGTATAAACAGGCTGTGTAGATGCGAATCTAATGTCACCTTAAAGACTTTATAAAATGGTTCAATACGATTTAAATTAAGGCAAATCGCATTGTTTTTGCCACGATAAAAGTAACACGTGAATATATTGATTAAATTTGTAAATTACGAATGGCCAGCTACTACCACTTAGATAGGTGTTTTTTTCTATAAACAGAAAGAGTGCTTAAAAATAATTAATGCAAAATCATTTTTTATTTGTTTAATGAAGTGTTTGTGCTTTCCTCGTGTGTTAAAAATATGTAATTATAACTCTATAAATGACTAACTAACTGTTATAATGGCATTATAAGTTAGATAAGACTAATAATTATTGGAATTTTAAAACCTAAGTTCTTAAATTGTTGTATATAATTTTAATTGGTGTAACTGCAATGCTTAGACTCATATCCTATCTATAATTATTTACTGAAGTCAGCAAGCAGCATTTGACTGATAAGTGCAGCAACGTAAGTTATCTTGAAGTGTTTATAAATATTTAGTTTTAAAGATGCCACAATGGAATGCAATATGATGAAAAAATATACCTATCAGACTCTCAGATGCGTATATACAAAACTCGAAAATATATTTTATTTAAATTATGCAAATCATTAGTAGCAACAACATTTATAAATGTAAAATTGCTTTTAATATTATATAGTTAAATGTAATCTGACCTTTAACGGCGGTGTGGGTATATACAATGGGGGATCGTTCTGCGAGCCCGTGTAGATTTCTTGCCCGTCCGGCCCTCGGGTACAGCCTTCCGCGTCAGCGACGCTGTATCTGCACACGATGCCGTCGGCGGGCTTCGCGTCGTACCCCGTCGGCCTGCCCACGTGAAAACCCTTCGCTTTTACCCAAAATCGAAATTTAGAGCTATCAGAACTGTTGCACTCCTCTCCGCGCAGTGTTCGCAAAATTCTCGCATACTTTTTCAGTGTTATAGTCTTCGTTTTTGCTAAATCTCCATACGTTTGGATCACCCACGGCTGGTAGGTAGAGAACAAGTCCACTTTTGGATCACCCGTCTGTATTTTTGGTCTTTTATTGTTGTTTTGCTCGTTTTTCTTGTCGTTCTTGGAACTACTGGGCGTCGATTTACGCTTGGAAGGTTTTTTGGGTGTTTTCTCAGGTATGGCTTCCTGAGTAAGTTTTTTACGCAGTCCGCGGTCTTTTATCATGGCAGCCGCCATTTTTAATAATAACTGACACTACACAATATACACAAATTAATTCAATCCCATCGTTTCAGTACATTAAATTATTAGTTCACTTCACAAAATGTTTAACAATTATGTATATCCGCCAGGTACGACTGGTCCATCTGAAATAGCGCTCTGAAATTGCCTATGGATTGTTTTCTACAAAGTTTGGAATTCGTAAAGTTTCGAGACTCGCGTGCGTAAAACATTGAGAACGGGAACTTTTGACTGCCAAGTTCTCACCGACCGAAAGGACTTTGCGAAAACTTTTCCCGGCGGTGACGGGGAAATGTTCTGACAAGGTCTTTATTCTCGGGTTCATTGCACAATAGTGCTCAGTTTAAAATTAAAATACTTAATTGTGCATTTCTGAAAAATTATCAATTTTTTTACAATTGCAAAACAAACAAAAAAAGCAATAACAAACCAATCTCCAAAAACCAAAAAAAAAAACGCAAATCAACCCAAAACCAATTAGAAAACAATCCGCTTTTCCAAACGAAACTAATAATAATCAGTGAAAAGTTTACGTGAACAGCCAGCTTTACTTGCGATCGCGGGACTTCCCACACAGCCACTCGCGTGGGGCGCGCGCGGTACACTGTCGGCCTGAGAGCGGACCGACCGGCACGTGCGGGCCGGGCCGGCGCTAATTGCCCGCAAAACAATCGGCCCGATCGTCCGGACTCAGGGCGGCCGATAATGCGGCCTTGCGATAACGCCATTGTAGAGATGGGACGTCGCTTCGTTAAGAGTAGTGCATTATTTTTTATATTATAGCTTTTGGGGATTTTTGACGATAAATTTATAGTGTATTAGTATACGATAAATTTATAGTGTATAGTATTTGTTATCGCAATTGTATTGTATTTTGTTGTCTATGATGGCTGTAGATTAGAATCGTATACGGATTGTTTATTGACAAAATATATTTATTTCCATGATCTGGTTAGATAGATGACGTTAATTGCCTGCAAAACAATCGAGTTGATGGTCTGGACTCAGGATGACTGATAATGCGGTCTTGCGATAACACCGTTGTAGAGAAGGGACGTCAATAGGTTAAGAAAAGTGTTTTATGTTTATATATATTTAATTTTGGATAATTTTAAATATATTTTGTTAATATTTTATATTGTAAATAGAATGTGCTTTGTTATATGTTGATTATGTGTCAGAATTATCTTATTTATTGTCAAAATCATATGTATTTCCACGGTCTGGTTCAAAAAATGACTCTAATTGCTTGTAAAACAATCGAGGCCGTCGTCTGGACTCAGACCGGCAGATAATGTGGCCTTTAGATAACGCCATTGTAGAGATGGGATGTTGTAGAGATGGTTAAGCATAGTGCATAATTTTTTATGGCTTTTGGGAAATTTTTTGTACATTTTATATAAAGATAAATTTAAATCGTAATAATATTAGATATTGCGAATGGAACAAGTCTTGTTAAATATTATGACTGTGAGTCAAGTATCTGTTTCTTTATTTACACGGTCTGGTTAGAAAACCGATAGTACTATGTTTTATGCCAACATTTCAATCACAAACTGTCTATTTGGTTTCGACAAAACTGACATCTTCTTTTCGTAATGCCGTAAGAAAAAAAAGGAGGGCTTAAACTAGTTAAGAGTATTATAAATATATTTTATTATAATTAAGTATGTACTTTTAACTGTATAATATTCATTTATATATTTTATCTAACAAATTAATTAAACGAAGGATGTCTACTATGAAAATGGCGCACAAAGTGAGCAGTTAATGGTACAAATCAATTGGAAGATTCAAGACGTATGGAAAGAAAAAATAAATTGAACGAATCTAGTGTCTATCGGGTGCACTAAGTTACGTCACGTATATTATTTCAGGAGAAGGAAAACGCAAAGTTCATTAATATTTACTTTCTTTTGTTCTAAAATTTTGAATATTACTACAGCTTCTCATACTTATTTTGAGACTAAGCTCTCTTGGTATAATAATTATTTAGATAGGTACTTGACAATTATATAAGATCAGACGAACCAATTTTGGCATGAAATCCCGATTTCTTGCCCTGCCATGGACCTGCTTTTTGTGAAATTTTAATTTTAATAAGTTACTAAGTATTAAATAAATAAATAAATAAGCTTCATGCTGTATCCCGCACACTGCAGGGTAGGCAGAGGGAACCTAATGTTAAGACACTCCGTTCCCCATTTTCTGCCGTATTCTGGAGGTATTGCGTGTTGAGTGGTAGAACTCAACGCCGCGCTTGTCCTCGACACCAGAGCGAAGATGTAAATATAAATTTAAGTAAATATTTCATCTCCTCGAGTAGGGATCGGAACCACAACCAGTCGGTTTACAGTCATACTTTGTGCCCCTGCGCCACGACTACTATTCTCTCTTCCTCTACTATTCCAGAGATAAAAATCTCGCTTTTCCCCGAAACAAAATCTGGCAACACTGACATGTATCATTGTTTTTATTTAAGATTATATTTAGTAATCTGTAAACATAAAACCTTCTGGAGTTGTTATTTCTTTTCAATTTTTAAATTCGAATAATTTAAAATCTAAAAATTTCTAAACATTCCTTCTTAGAATATTTCCATTAAAACAAAAAAAAATGGAAGGTTCAGAACGGGTGTTTGTTTATGCGAAATAACAACTATTATTCATACATTCGATTAAAAACCTTATTTCCAATATCAAAAGGTTAATATTTGAATAATAATGATATAAGATTTGTACATCCTTTTGTAGTACACTGAAAGGCGCACGCGCATCCAGCGCGCGAGTTGCGCACTAGTCCGCTGGCTTGCGCGAACAGTGCGCAAGTTATTAGGAGAACATCATTTTTCAGGAGGTATGACGGAATTGCTTTACATAATGTTGTTATTTGATTTTGAACTCTATAACAATAATTTAGGTGACAATTTTGTTGGTATGTGGTCTTCGTCTGAGATTTGATTGGTAGCCATTGATTAGTAGACAGCTAAAAATACTGTGGAGTCTGACTAATGTTATTTTTTTTTCTTTATATAATATTAAAATATTTTAAAAGTATTAAAAATGTGGAAATAATTAATGTATTTAGAAATGTTTATTATAACTATTTTATGAAAATATCGATAGGACTATGGTTTGTTTGACATATTTTTCTAAATAAATTTTTAATTTTATCTTATCTTGTTCTTTTTTAATAGTTACGGTCTATAATAGTTATGTCTTTGTATTTTATTTTATTTTCTTTTTTTTTATCTGTTCATATTATATAAAAAAATATGATATGTAATAAATAACTTACAAAAAAAAAGAGAACTGTATATATATTTTAAATTTTTTTTATATTCTTTAAGCAGTTTCTTTTGCAGATTAATTTTCTCGTCCGAATGGGCTTCAGTGTTGCTTCATTAGGTCGAATTTTTACCAGGTTTTCATAATGGTGGAAGAAGTGTCTATAGATCACGTGGATTTTTACAAAGAAATTCCGTGACACTACAAAAGATGGCGTTAATGGGAATATATTTATACAATAGCCACCCAGCGGCGTGTGAGTCGAATTTAAAGTGAGTATTTCGTCACTTTGTTGTCTATTTAATAATATCAAATATTTTTTTGTATAACATATATTTTAAGAATTTTTGTTGTTTAGCATATCTTTATATTTTTTTATTTTTTCTTATATCATATCTAACATTTTAAGGAGTGGCCAGTGGACATACAAATCTTTAGGCCACTTTATTTTTTACCTTCCGAGTTTCCGCCTATTTAATGAAGTTGAATTCTAGTTGACGGAACCTAATTGATGCAGTTTGTTTTAAAAAAATGACTGTTTCTTCATTAGTAAAAAGTACAAAAATATTTGCGCAATGTCTTTCAATACCCTTTTAGGTGCTTTCTAACTCATTTATTCGAAAATTATATAAATACAACGAAGATAATATACATTGTATATGTTTTCAATCTTTCATATTTAAATTAAACTTTATTAACTCAATACTCAATAGCCATGCAAAATATTGATATTTATTGATTTACATAGGAAAATAAAATTATATTAGTAGGTAGATGGTATGAGACTCTCCACCTCCTACCTTCTTATTTAATTCGTAATATCGTCGCATTACATCGTGTTTATTTTCCCTGAGTGAATATTGAATCATTATCGTAGTACTGCACAGTACTAAAAGTTTATTTTAGCACGACATATCTGACTGTTATTTGTACTTTTTAACGACTTTAAAAAAAAGGAGGTTATCAGTTTGATATGTATGTATGTAATATTTCTCCTGGCTTCCTAACACGAGTGCTTAATGTCGTAAGTGTATGTTTGTCCACAAAAATTGCTAAAACAAAAGGTCATATCGAGATGATTCTTTTTAATTTCAGTTAAGTATACTTTTACTTAGGGAACAGTATATGTTTCATTACAATCGTTTTAATAGTTTCAGGGATATGGGGAAATTAAGAAAATATAGGTAAGTTCCTATTAAGTTCATTGGCTTTTTTGTTTTTTCGACTAATTTGAAGCCGGTTTATATTTTTTAAAAGTATATTATTGTCATACTGTAAATACTCAATTTACTTTGAAATCACTCTATAACATAATATGTTCGTTTTAGTAATTATCTTAAAGATAATACATAATTATTATTTATTATTATTTAATGTTTACTTAGCAATAAGAATTTACTATACAATTGCAATTTGTTAATAATATCCGAAATTTCATGTAAAAAAAGCTTTTTTTTGTCCGGTTATTCATTCCACACTCACTTAGAAACCTAATATTTCAATTAAAGTAGTATCGCGTAGAATCTGTAGTAATTTTACAGATTTTAATGATAATTTTTAAGAGGCTGACGTGGCGCCGCAGTTGTGTCCGACCGTTTGATTCCCATCAATTATTTTCATATCTTCTCTCTGGTATACGAGAAACCACGGCGGTAAGTTCCGCCACTCAACATGCAAAATTATACATGTACAACATACATACATACCTATAATATACATGTTTTTAGTATAACATGCAATTTAAAATTGAACCTACATTTAAGATTCAACCTAAAACTATCTGCAATATGTACGTACCTATAGGTATAACTATAGGTATAGGTATAGTTGAACACGTAGAGGTTATGGAGCGCAATGTACGGGACGCTGCGTTGTCGGGCCGCGCCTCGGTGAATCATTGGGTAATACGGCGAAACTGCCACGCTACGGTTTAATACTTTACTTTTATTATTATTTTCTTGTTTTTTTTTAAATTATTTAGAATATTAGAGACTGATTGTTTTGTTATGTTGTTTTATGTATTACTAGTTGCTGTTCGCAACTTATTTGTGTATTATAATACGTAAAAATGTGTTTTTTTTTCAATTCTCGCAAATATTTCGTCAAATTTCAGCGTTATACATCGCATAATTCCAGCTATGCTTTGTCTGTAAGTAACTCATTAAAAGAAGAGTCTTATAAATATATACAGTATACAGTATAGTATGACATATAAATATTTAGCGAGGAATAGTAGTAAAACGAGTTATTTTTTTCCATAGATCAAAGCACAAATATTTTCGGTACAATAATTTAGCAACAATGACGATGACGATTAAAATAGAATAAATACTATAGTGATAATTATTACATACTGATCGATAAGCTAGAAATATTTACTTTAGAAATAGTTGATTGTTTATCATTCTTCTTATTGATAGTGTTGTACATTCGGCTTTGTTAATGCTACAATGAAACATAGTTTTGTAAGAATGCAAGTTATAACAAAGGTAAAATTTCAATAAATTTAATCAAAATTAATTAATTAATAAATAAATTTAATCTTTAGTTTGAGTGATTTTTTTTATTATTATACTTAAATTTCTTATCATATAAGGCTGTAGCGGCGCAGCGGCACACTAACATTAAGTTTCTTCTGCAAGCCCTACAAAATGCAGAGTACAGCGGGAAGCTAAGAAATATAAGTAAGATATGGTTTATCCATATCCACTTTATATATATTTAAAAAAAAAATTAAAAGCTACTATCAAAATGACTCAACCACGCTACACCCGAGCGGTGAGTGGCGCTCGCCGCGGCTGCTTTGTTCCCGCCGCGCCCAGGGCTACCGCTTTATTAATCACACTCTATTATTTATTTTTTATATATATATATTCCTATCCTATACATTACCATCTGGGGCGTGTTTTGGGAATGAGGTGTTTTATAATAACTGCTATAAGGGTAAAGGGTAACTCTATTAGATATTATGACAATATCTTGAGCCTTTTTTATATATTATGAGAAAGCTATAATTAACAATTTGTTATTTTGCATTATAAAAAAAATGATATTAAAGGCACTGATTCCATAATTAAAGATCAAAATGTATGTAATGTAATGTATGTAATAGGATAATTTAAAGAATTACTAACTAACGAAATAGAATTCTAATATGATCGTAGTCATACATAGTTCGATTACATATAAGTCTTTAACTTTTTTACTATATTCTAAAACAAATTGGACAGTAATTGACTGTAAAAACGATTATTGTAATTACAGATTCTAGTGATTTTTTTAAATACTCCGCTCTGACAAGAATTCCTTCTCGCACCAAACAATATCTTTAATTCTGACTGGGAATGGAGAATGGAATATCTTGACACTATGTTTCCTTATAAAATATTTAAAAATTAAATAAAAAATACAATAAACAATCGATCACCGTACAACCCTGCACTCGAAGCGGGCCGTTAGCAATATCGCTGAGTGCGCGGCACCGGCACGAGCGACTCCGCGCCTAATTTACTCCGCCGACGCCTGCGTGCGCTGCTCGCCTGGTACACGGCGCGAGCGAGTGACTTACGGTGTACGGGAGTTTAAATTGGCAAATACGGATTTTGGTATGATACATAGATAGAGAAGAAAACTTTGGAGGTTTATTTATTTATAGGTACAAAATATGTCCTCTCTTTTCCTTTATTTAAAACTAACTTAAATCAAAGGTCAAATAGAAATATTTTCTGGGTTGTTCTTTGTGTATGACACATACATACAAGTGCTTGAGGTAACTCTGTCCGCGATAAAAGAACTACTTAGCTAAGAAATCTATATCTAAACAAAAAAATGTTTTATCAATATCAACTAGTAGTTCCTGAGATTATCTTCACCAAACAAACTTCTTTAGCTTTATAATATTAGTTATAATAATTATGTGTGAATAATTTTTGTACTGTACGGCGATAATATTATATTATTCATCGAAATATATATAAAAAAGGTTAGCTAAATATACCTATATGGATTTTGATATGTGGTTTAAAGTTTATATAAAAAAATTGAGTCTCTAAATATGTTTTTCCTTTTGAAATACACATATATAGATAGATCTTTCTAATGTTTTTTTTTTGGCTCTAAAGTTTTTTAAATTAAATTAAATTAAATCAGCTTCACGCTGTATCCCGCACACACCGCACCGCAGCAGGGTAGTGTTAAGACACTCCGTTCCCCACTTTCTGCTGGATTCTGGAGGCATTGCGTATTGAGTGGCAGAACTCAACGCCGCGGTTTGCCTCGACACCAGAGCGAAGAAAATGGAAATATAAATTTAAGTAAATATTTCATCTCCTCGAGTGGGGACCGAACCCATAACCAGTCGGTTTTACAGTCACACTTTGTGCCCCTGTGCCACAACTGGCCTCTAAAGTTTTTAGAAATTTACAATAAAGACTTTTATTATTATGTATGTATATATTACAGTTCAAGTTCTATCTTCTTCTGACTGTGAATCTGTGTGTTTCGTTCATTTAACTTTAATACATTTGCTAATTGTTTTTTTGTATTTTAAAGTATGTACAAAGGCTAAATAAATCTGAACACAATTTGAAATGCGTTGTGCAAATTAAATGAAATAAGTAAAACTGTAAACAAGAATATTTTACCCGAGGGGAAATGGCCGTCAGCAGTATTTTTAGCGATCCATTCAATTTGCAACTCCTGCATTCGATAAGTATCCCTGACTTAGCGCTTTTTTTTATATGGACAAAAATATATTTTTATTATTATTATTTTCATATCAATTATTAATATATCTTTGATTTAAAAAAAGTTAAACAGACTAAATAGATTTTACAAAGATAAAGATGTAAATATAGATTTTACAAGAGTGGAAATACTCATAATTATAACGTTTTTGGATGTATATAAATAATAATAATAATTAAATTTCGATAAAGATAATTAATATCATATTCTAAAGCAACATTTTGAAAGCAAATAATAATAATAAATTAATAAAAATCTAAATTAGTTCCTATATGCTTTAAATATTATTTTTCTCAACATAATCAATATGTATATCTAAAATTTTTTTGATAATCTGTATGCAAACAACAAACTTAAATTAATATATCTATCGACCCTGACACTTGACAACTAACTAACTACTCTTTCTAACGGTAGGTAAAGTAAGTAAGGAAAGTCTTTTTGCCCAACTGACATTTACAAATATGTAACCGGGTACCAGGGTTACATAAAATAAAAAGAGACCTCCACAGAGACCGCTACCGAGCCGTAAGCTATACGCTGCATAGAAAAACGTGCCGGTGGCGAAATGAAATATTTCTGCACAGGGTTTCACAGATAAGCCCCGGGCGGTGGGAGGGGTCCCGGCCAGTAAAGTAGGTGTCACTAGTGATGCATTTCTGCTTTAGTATTAGTATCGATATCGAGTTTTATTTATTTACTTTGACGGTTTTTATGGGAGTGTCGGGTCCTTACAGAATCATATTAATGTACATAATATTTAAGTAATAAGCTAAGCTTTTCACAATTTTAGTATTAAATAGTTTAATTTAGCTTTTTGCTTTGATTAAGTTATCACTTTCGAAGAGCGTCCCGAGACGCACAAGTTATTTTTTTTTTATTTAGTGTTCAGACGTTCAGATCCCCACAGCGTTTATAGTACCTCAAGCACTCGTATGTGTCATATACAAAGAACAACACAAAAAATATTTCAATTTGACATTTGATTTGAGCTAGTTTAAATAAAGGAAAGAGAAATATATTATTGTTTATTGAAGTTGGTTTACGGACGATAAACAATTTTACGTGATAACGTCATAAGAAAATATTGATGAAAAATTGCATAATTTTATGGATTTAATTGATCACTGAATTATTAGAATTTTGTACAATACAAAGTGGTACTTTTTTAAATTTTCTACTAAGTGAGTAAAATAATCTTAAATTATGTAGATTAAATACAAGTAATAATGTGCTAGAGGCCAGTCGTGGCGCGGGGGTATAAAGTATGACTGTAAAATCGACTGGTTGTGGGTTCGATCCCCACTTGAGGAAAAGAAATATTTATTTACATTTATATTTTCATTTCTTCGCTCTGGAGTCGAGGCTAAGCGCGGCGTTGAGTTCCGCCACACAGCACGCAATGCCTCTAGAATTCGGCGGAAAGTGGGGAACGGAGTGTCTTAACACTAGGTTCCCTCTGCTTATCCTGTTGTGTGCGGGATACAACGTGAAGCTGATTAAACAATGTGTTATTACTAAAAATGTGTGGATAGATGTGTCATAAGCCGAACGCTTAAGCCGATCATGGTACTCTATCGCTTGTTCTAAGCTCAGCTCAGGCGGAACGTGACAACGAGTTATGCTTTCTCGTGAGTGCAACCAGCGTTCATAGATTTATAAGACGTTATCACGTCAAAAATACAACAGTTCATAATATAAATTACTATCAGAAATCGGAACTAACATCTCATGACAACTATAGCAACATGTACGCATACAAAACAAATATCAAATAATCTATCGACAAAAAACAAAATTTAACAGCCCATCACTAGCCCACTCGGCGCGGCGTGCGGCTCGAGCGAAGCGGCGACGGGACGCATTAGTGAGCGGCTCCGGTTGATTGTATCATTGCTACATATATACGACATGTATACAAGATATTATACTATACTATACTGTGGACTGTAGTACACTATAGCATAGTATAGTATATACTGTAGTAGTACACGGTATCACGCGATTACTGACTAAAGCTAAAGCTTATTTCTTTCTATATATTTTTACGCTCGGCGTCTGTATACGCTCGCGATCTTATGAGGGCCTTAAAATCAGATCGACACTTATAGTTTTAGGTTTTTTCTCAGTAGGCAAAAGGAATCTGGTGCTAATTACGATTTTTTATATAATACGTGGTGTGTGGAGGAAGTTAATAAACATTAAAATAAAAAAAATCTCAATTTACTGTCCAATATTGTACTGACTGAGCCCCAACAACGTCATAAGTAGAATATACCAAAAAATCTCATAAAATGATAATAGTTTTAACATAAACGCTCCTAATACAAATTTTCATTATTATTCGTTAGATTTTTTTTTATTTAACAAAAAAAGAACTACTATTTTCCCCCCTAAAAATATGAAAGTAGGTACTTTCCTATTGGTAAACCATCGATTACACAATGTATCTGTAAGCTCTGTTTCCGTTTAAGTAACTTGTGGGTCAAGCGTATAAATTAATATTAAACAATATATTTTTCTTATACATTGACCTTCTGACCATATACCTCATTTCCTATAGGAATAACTCTCGGAATATATTGACTGAATTTACACTGCAGAATTTTCTAAGCTTGAAATCTTCTCTCCTTTTTAACCGTGTTCTGTAAAAGGAGGAGATTCACACTTCGACTGTATTTTTTTATTCTCTAAGACTTATTGTGAGACCAGTTGTTAAAGCGGTACAAAATAATGATATAATATGTTAATGTATTTGTTATTCTAAGAAATACCTACAAAAAAAATTACAAATCGATCAACTAGTTAGTTAGTCAGTTAGCCTATAGCAGTAATGCTTAATGTATTTATATGGATATTTTTAGTATGTACCTACTACTAAAATTAGTTTTTTAGAATATATAAAAATACAAATCCATCATTTTCCCTCGTATAGCAGGCAGAGGGAATCTAGTGTTGCGACACTCTGTTTTCCACTTTCCGTCTTAATTTTAGAGCAATTGCCTCTTGAGTGGAATTCAACGCCGCACTATGTCAACCAGGACAAAGAAATAAAAAAGAATCTAATCAGCCCCACGACGGCTTCATATAAAATTTACAAATGTTTACATATTCGAGTAGATAATACAACAGTGCCAGTGGTGGCGCAGCGGCACGAGGTGTGACTGTAAAATCGATTGGTTGTGGGTTCGATTTCCACGAGGAGATGAAATTTATATTTCCATTTCTTCGCTTTGGTGTCAAGGTTAAGCGCGGCGTTGAGTTCTGCCACTCAACACGCAATGCCTCCAGAATCCGGTAGAAAGTGGGGAACGGAGTGTCTTAACACTGGGTTCCCTCTGCCTACCCTGCTGTGTGCGGGATACAGCGTGAAGCTGATTTTATTTTAATACAACAATATTCTCAAAGCAACATTATGTTATTGCAACATGATACTAAAGCTCCAGTAATCCTCGCGTTGTGTACGGTGTATGCAATAAGAATTCAGACGAATTAACAGATTAAAGCTTGTACGCGAAATGGACGCGGGACAGATTCACCCTCTATAAAAAACCAGGGGGTGGAAATAAACCCCCTAATACCTACCTACCTCAATAATACCACCTGATAGGTGTGTCTGTTTAATGAATATATGACACGTTTAGCAATAAAAAAAATAATAGGTCATACGTTGGTACACTGAGATGGTTTCAAATATGTTAAATAAGTAAATAATATTATTTAAATATGAATTTTATTTTAAATGCGGTAATTGCAAATTGTCTGGCTGTTAATACGATGATTGTGGATTCAATGGTCAAATGGGGTCCCCTGTATTAAAACTGTATTAAAATTATTTTAATTTTATATCTTCTTCTTCTTATAAGGAAGGGCAATCATCGCGTTTTGCGATGTTGACACATAGAACTTATAGAGGACTTGAGACATAGAATAGACACGAAATACTTTTAAATTGATTGAAAAGTAGAGAAAGACGTGTGTTAACAATAACTTTTCCCCATCTATTCATACATGGGTACGATGCGTGATACTAAAAAACTTTTTACATAGCTATTAAATACATAACACGATTTAGTTCAAAGTCGGTTAACGCTAACGTGTTATGTATTTAATGCGAGCAGTCGTTATCTCGTATCCAAACAAGTGCGAAAAGGCCATCTGTATCATCGCTTCCCTTTCACAAGTAGTTCCGGTTACCAAAATGTACTAAGACTTATTTGTGTGGCTTTTGACGTTTATGTTTTTTTAAATAATAATTTGCGGAAGTAAAATCTTGTTCTTTTGGATAATACTTATAAATTGTTTTATAAATGTAAGCTATGGTTAATAAATAAAAATTGTATTCCAATTAATTTAATATTTTATTTGTCAATAAATTATATTGTTACTATTAAAGCCAGTCGTGGCGCAGGGGCACAAAGTGTGACTGTAAAACCGATGTGGGTTCAATCCCCACTCGAGGAGATGAAATATTTACTTAAATTTATATTTCCATTTCTTCGCTCTGGTGTCGAGGCAATGCGCGGCGTTGAGTTCTGCCAAACACGCAATGCCTTCAGAATTCGGCAGAAAGTGGGGAACGAAGTGTCTTACATTAGGTTCCCTCTGCCTACCCTGCTGTGTGCGGGATACAGCGTGATTTAAAAACAAAAGTTAATATTAAAAGAATAAAATCTTTAATGGATTTAATGTCTACATCACTAGTTATTTGTCAGACACTTTATTGACACAATTTTGGTCTTATAACTTTTCTTACGAGAAAGTTGATTCAGTTGCGGGTAGATTTTATTTTTTATACAGATCTTTAAATTGCATACGTTTGGTATCCGCTACATTCTTCAAAGTAACGTTTTTTTTTTAAATACTATCACCAAAAATCAAAACGTTTATTCCATAACTTACCGCACTTTACTAAAAGTTACACCATTAATAAGAAGCTGACGCAACTCACGCGCATACATCTCCTCTATATTGATGCTCGCCTGGTACTTATTGTGACTATGTTAAGCTCCATGACGCGATGTGACGGGGTCAGTTGTAACAAAAAAAACTTTGTCCTTTTTTAAGTTTCGTCAATCTGACTATATTTTACATATTATTTTAATACCAACATATTTATGTTTATTTATTGATAGAAAAATAAATATATAAATGATATTTTTTTGTTTAATTAATATTACACAATTTTTATATAGTAATGTTTTACATTTCTTGTTAATTAAGAAAATCTAGAAAGAAATAAAAAAAATAAAAGAAAAAAATGTGTATGTACTGTGGCTATTTTAAATTGACTATTAGAATTACTATATCTTGATTAGTTTTAAAATAATTTCTTATAATGAAAATAAGTTATAATTAATTATTATATGTTAAAAATTACTCTTTTTTGATAATTATTTATTAGAAATAAACATACATTTTGTTTTTTATTAAATTAACCACACAAAGAAAGAAGTGGGTAGAATTGAAAGAATATACATATTGAAATGCCCTTTATTTAATACTCAAGTGTAATAATAATAAGTATATAAAGTAAGTAATAATTGATTTTACACAAAAAAATCAAATAGTCTAGTCATTAACCACAAACAAAAAGAATACATTAACGTATGAATCATACAAACAAAGTCATTATACATACAATTAGATTACTTGGAGCTAGTATATTTAGTGACGGCTTTCGTTCCCTCGCTGACTGCGTGTTTCGCGAGCTCGCCGGGAAGGAGCAGGCGGACGGAGGTCTGCACTTCCCTCGACGTGATCGTTGACCTCTTGTTGTAGTGAGCCAGACGGGACGCCTCGGCCGCGATACGTTCGAAAATATCGTTGACAAAGGAATTCATTATAGACATAGCCTTACTCGAGATTCCAGTGTCCGGGTGAACCTGCTTCAACACTTTGTAAATGTAAATGGCGTAACTCTCTTTCCGTTTGTGTTTCTTCTTTCTTTTGTCGGATTTCGATATGTTTTTCTGTGCGGCACCGGATTTTTTCGCTGCTTTCCCACTTGTTTTTGGCGGCATGGCTGTTACAACGTGCGTTCGTCACAAAATGCTAGATCAGTGTGATATTGGAAGTCTACCCCCTGTATTATATATAGGGTCAAAACAGACAGGGTGACGGTACGCGGACGAGTAAGCGATTCAGACCAATGGAAGCGACGTAGCACAATGCAGTGCATGGAGGAAAATATAATCAATAAACTAAATAACTTGCTTTTGCTTGAGTCATTTTTGTTATGTCATTTATTTTTTATTATTTTGTTTTTCTTTTTTGAGGTTTATTATGTTGTGATGATTATGATGTGTCAACGGATGTTATTAGAGAAATTGAATTTAGAATATATTCAATTATTATGAGTATAGTGACATCTGTTGATAAATAGTATAATAAATTTACTAGCGCCATCCATTGTCGAATAGTGTAAGCAATTTATTTAAAACTCATTTTAAGTAAGCTTCAAATTGATATATTTTTTCTTCTTTTAGTTCACGCTTCTTTTATACAAAACATAGTAAATGTTTTATAAAGGTTAAAAAAGTTGACAGTTATACACTGATACAGCACCACGCCTTTTCGTCCATTACGCCACCATTCATTAACCACGCTATACTATTATTCATTAATTTACATTCACAGCATATTATTAATCATATTTATTTTGATTTAAGTTACTACTTTAAATGAACACCATTTTGATATGTTTTGGAGACATCTTTTTATTTTAATAGTTAGCATTTGTAATATTCTTATACCATTTTTAATTTACCCCTCCTGTCGTTTAACTTTTGAAGTCTGTTAAAATCAAATGCAATTTTTATCTTTCATAATTTAATTTTAATTTAAGTAATATATTATTTTTACTATAGGATGATTCGATTCGAACTTTTAAGAATCTGTTATTAACCAATAACAACCATAATAACATTAAGATAACAGATAAATACCTAAATAAAGTGACAGGTAATATTAATAGCAATAAATAAAAAAAATAATTCAATAAGATTTTTTTATTCTTTGTATAAATTTATACAATTTTTTATTAAGAGTCCAAGGAGCTTTGCCCGGTGAAAAAAATACAAAGGCAATGACTATGATATGCAATTCGAAGCACCTTGTGACTGCCAACTGCCAACAGTTATCCATAATTAAAAAATATATTTAGATTTAACTCTAAATTAAACAGCCAAATAATCATAAAAAATGTTCACTTCATTTTGAATTTTAAAATAAAAAAAATGTAATATACCTTTTTTAATAATATTTTTGTGAATGTTAATAAATTTCTTTTACATAATATATGATAAAAAATATAATGTGTACATAGTTTATTGTTTAACAAAATAATTATAATATAGATAATTATATATTATTGATAATATAGGCTTGCAAAAAAGTCAGTAATACCCAAAATACCAATGTTTGTATTTTGGGTATTTATTTACAAAACACTATCATAATTGATTTAAACACAAAATGTATAATTTTAACCATACTTTTATTATTTGCAATCATAGTCATATTCTGTTTAAAATAAATTGAATCAATATATAGAAGATTATTCTTGACACTGGAGATAATAAAAACAGCTTGTTCAATTATTATTAAAATTAGGTATATTATGAAAAATTATATATAGAGCTCCTTAGATTAACCCAAAAACTGCTAGAATAAGATAAAAAATATATAAGAAACAGATTAAGGCACTTCTACATCAATATCCTTAAGAAAGTTAAAGAACAAGATACATTTAGATTTATTAATATTTGAATCACTGTATTGTTGCTTATCCAATGTCAAGAACTATTATTATTGACAGACTCCATTTGGACTCCATTGAAGAAAATATTTGGTTTGTAATTACTAAATAAGTATTAAAATATTAAAGGCCATTCACTTATGTTCTAAAAATATTTTCATTTCTCTGCTCTGGTAGGAAGACAAAACAGTGCTTAGCTCCGTTTACTCAAAATGAAATGTCTTGAAAACAGAAAGTGAGGAACTGTCTTAACACTGTGTTCTGTCTGGCTATATGAAGCTAAAAAGAACATACACACAAATTCATTCATACTTATCCCACGGTACATTATCTATAGCATGTTTCTTTTGCTTATGTTTTTTAAGATATTTAGAATCTATGAAGGCCTCACCGCATATTGAACATACGTACGGCCTTTCACCAGTGTGGGTTCGCAAATGAACTACTAAGTTACCTTTTAATGCAAAAAACTTCATACAAACCGAACAACCAAATTTCTTTTCTCGTGTATGAGTTAATTGATGAGTTCTTAAATGAGTTTTAGTTTTAAATCTTAAAGAGCAAAGTTGGCACGGAAATGGCCGCTCATTTGTATGAACCCTTTCATGCATTATCAGCATGGCTTGGCTAGAACACCCTTTACCGCAAATACAACATTCAAACCTTTTGCTAGTTTTATTCATTTTTTTATCTTGTTGTCCATCTGATTCTATGATGTGTGAACTTTCTATATGCTGTTCCAAAGCCGATTCGACGGAAAACATTTTCTTACACAATGAACAGGCGTAACCTAATAATTTGCCATCATCTGTTGTAACTTCCTGTTTGACTGTCTTCATTAATTCTTCTTTAACTTTATATATTCTAGATTTTGAGCATTCATCAGTTCCTTTGTGGTTTGTTAAATCACCTTTATTTTCAAATTTGATCCCACACTGACCGCAGGTGAAGGGACTTATATGGGTAAGTCTGTGAGTTTGCATGGTTATTTTTTGATGGAATCTTTTTTTGCATATGTCGCATTCAAATTCTTTTATACCGCTATGTATCATCATGTGACGTCTCAAATTATTTTGATTTGCAAATGTTTTAGAACAAACATCACACTGTGGTTTACTATTATGCATATATTTTATATGTTGAGTTAGACTACTCCGTTTAACGTTTTGATTGCAAAAAGGACAAGTAACGAATGGGCCAGTTGGGTTGCTGTGTATTAACATATGTCCCGTTAAAATCTCTGCAGTTTCGAATCCTTTGCCACATAAATTGCACAAATGGTCTCCTGCTGGATTGTGTTTGTACTGATGTTTTTCATATGTCTCCAAGTCATCAAATTGTTCACCACAGTCACATAAGAAAGTGCCATCCTCTTGTTGTAAAACAGTTGCAATTTGGCTGTCGTCCGCATACTCAATTACTAGCTCAGATCCATCACATTTTACTAACTGGAACTGTGAGTCGTCTCCCTCATATAATATTACTTCCTGTGGAATTGAATCACCATCAAGTTTTATAGAATCAGTACCAGTTAAATATTTTACACTATCACCCTTAACTAAAATAGTCTTTTCTACTCCAGATGGAGTTAAAATTTTGATGAAATTTTTTGAACTAGATAGGTTTTCTATCATATCTTGTGTTAAAGGTATTGCATATTCATTTTTTTCTTGAGAGTCCTCACTTATTGATAGATCTTGGGACATATGATTGACATCAACATCCATTGGTTGATCAAAGTCATTTTCCACTTCTTCGTTTTCCAAAATTGTGTCTGGTACATGCATTGACACTTTCGGGTTAGTTACTAGAAATGAATCTATTGTGCTCTCAAACTGATTTGAACTTGGGCTTGCAACATTATTATCTTCTTCTTCTTCCTCTCTAATCACAGGTTCTGTGTCTAAATTATCTTTACATTTCTCATCATCCGATTTATCATCTTTTGGGTTATCTACAACAACTACATAATAAAAGTCGTCATCACTGTCATTTGGTTCCTTTTTTATTATAGATTCAAGCTGCTTGAATGATTCCTTAGCAAGATCTTCGATTGTCATGTCTTCACTTGCTTTCAATTGGGTTTCTATTTGTGAAAAGGACATTTCTGATAGTTCCTCCTCCTCCTTACTTTGTTTTAGAAGGGATTCTAATTGAAGTTTTAACTCTTTGTCTACTTTCATGCACTGCATCCTGAACTGATATGCTGATGTCATTAATGTAAAACAATCACTACATAACCTTTGAGGTAAACCATCATCTTCTTTAGGCTGAAAATATGAGACAATATTGTTAAATTTCTTTAACATACAATATGCGTACAACATTAATATTATAAAATATTTGGAATATTAATGTTCAAATAAGCGCATAAGGGTCTAAATATAGAATTGAATTAAATTATAATTCAGGAATTCAATTATTCACACTGATAACCTGTTTGTGATAACCAAAACACACATTAGGCAATTAATTGGAAGAGATTATATTTGTAACATAGTTTTCACTGCAAAGTAATCAATTATTGAGGATATTATGCATATGTTTATTGTCTATTTACCTCAATTGTAGTAATTTCCAAAAACTTCTCCCGCACACTATCTTCGGCATCAAAAAGTGACACTTCCGAATCTGGAGCAAGACAGCAGCGACACAAATCCGACCAAGATTCCATGTTAAAACACTTCATACATAATAATGCCACCGGGAAATCCTACGAAATACATAATTAAACAATTAAAATGTTTTAACAACATTGTTTTGACAGTTGTGTACATGTAATCATAAAGTAGGTGCTATCCAAAGAGTAAAAATTATCTACGGACCTTGCCATAAAGACGATCTATTGGAAATTATAGACAACAGAGCGTATCAAAATGGCGGCACTGCACGCGGCGAGAAATGGCCGCGGATGTAGCGTCATATTTACTGTCTAGGCGAGAGCGAGACGGCGATACACCACCGTTCATACATTCAATATTGTAACTTTTTATATTGATATTATAAATGTTTCATTTAATATATGGACATTAATTTAAGTATATGTTTTAAATATTAATTACAAATATCATTTAGTAAAATGAGATCTGGTCTTCTCTTTACTTATGTTCTCGTCATGTTGGTAGTGTTTCCGTCGAAAAGTCAATTTGATATTATTATAAATATTTTGTAATAAGTAAAGCTTAGAACATGTATATAAGATAATTATTAATAGAGTTAAATGAATAATAAACCTAGTTATATTAATTTATTCTTATTTCTCATCTGTAATATACAGATAGTTAATAAGATGTAATAAGAAAATGTACAATAGAGTTTAGTTATCTATCCCATAGATGTCGCCGCATTATGTATTTTTTATGATTACGAGAACTTTATGATAGTTTACTTTCACTTATTACTTTTTATAAAAAAATATATGATTTTTTGCACTTCATACAAATTATAATATATTTTTTCAATATGAATTTATTATTATTGTTCTCTGTTGTCCGATTTACGCAATTGTATCGAAGCCGTACACAGTGTCTTGCCTAGAGTGGGTTTCGTATCGACAACTCATTACCACTCATTTGTTATTAACAAAATATATAGTTTTGTTCTTATTATCTACATACTACATTATACCTTATTACTTATAGAGTTTCTGTCATTATAGTACAAGTAGAAAATTTTGAACTAAAGATTAAAAACCTAATAAAAAAACCTTTTGGGGTTACTGTAAATATGCAGAAGAGTTCACCAAAATTAAACAAAAAAAAGTTAATTTCAGCTTGACGGACAAAGGCTCAGCTTGACCGCAAGACTACATGAATAAAATAATACGGGATTTATCTGCCTCGGAACAAGAGGGAATTTTCCTAAAGTTTCCATTTAGATTTAGGGATGTACTACTTGCCTGGAATTTTCTTGTGGATAAATTGAACATTTAAATATTGTTTTTTTTGTTTCGAGACTGGGTTAATGAATGAAAGTATTTTTACTATTTTATAATCTTTTAATAATTCATAAAATTAATATTGTAAATTAATCTTAATCTGCACACAGCAGGGTAGGCAGATGGAACCTAGTGTTAGAGGGTTAGAGTTCCATCCCCCTCTTTCTGCCCGAATTCTGGAGGCATTGTGGCATTGAGACACCAGAGCGAAAAATGGAAATATAAATTTAGAGTGGCGATCGAACCCACAACCAGTCGGTTTTACAGTCACATTTTGTGACCCTGCGCCACCACTGGCCTCAGACAGGCTTTTTTTTTTCTCTTAATCTGTTAATGTAAAACTGATGGCCTGTAGTACACATTTCAATTGACTGAAAATTATTATAATTATTTTATAAAGTATTTTTAATTTCATTTTAGTATCGACTTTTAATATATGGTAATTTCACTTTATTCATATTATTGTGATAATTTCCAAAAAACAAAATAAAATACAAACATAAAAATCCTACATTATTATTACGTAACTAGGTATAACTTCTGGCGTCTTAACATTAAAAGATTAATATTTAGACCGCCATTAAATGCTAGGTAACGCAAAGTACGTGCGTGAGGTGTGCACTACGAAGCGAATCGGCAATGTAGCAGCACCTTTATGCTACACCAGTATTTTTTTAGATTTAATACTGGTATTAAATGTGCATAACTATATTTTAAGATCTTTATTTATTTTGGTACAGGTATACCAAATAGCTGTAAAGTATCTAAAATATCGATAAATATCGTACTGGTTGCAAGGTCGTTCAAAAAATTTAAATAAATTGTATAGCTATTTAATTTTGTTTCGGAGAAGGTAGAAGGTTACCTAAGCGTACAGCCCTACAACGCTAACATTTCATCATAATTGGGGACCGTCTAAGTTACAACAGGGCTGGAATATTATAGGTTATTCATTTCATTAAGTTATTATGAACGGAAAGTCCAAAGTGGGTATAAATGACACTAAAAATTAACTCTCTTATTACTTTAATCGAAACTTAAAATGTTTTAGAATACGCTTATTCTCTTAAATTTTTATAATTTTGTGAGTTGTGGGCGCAAGTCCCGTATGTGATAATTTTTCTTTTAAAGCTTATTAATATAATAAATACACGAGATAATATATAATAATGACTACTGAAACAAGTAGCGAGGCCAGACATAGCGCAGAGGCACAAAGTGTGACTGCAAAATAGACTGGTTGTGGGTTCGATACCCACTCGGGGTAGTGAAATATTTATTTAAATGTATATTTCCATTTCGTCGCTCTGGTGTCGAGGCAAAGCACAGCGTCGGGTTCCGCCACTCAACACGCAATGCCTCCAGATTTCAGCGGAAAGTGAGGAATGGAGTATCTTAACACTAGGTTCCCTCTGCTTACCCTGCTGAGTGCGGGATACAGCGTGAAACTAATTTTTTTACTGACACAAAATGTTGTGATAAAACACATGTTTTATGATGGATGGATGATATACATACATACCAATTCCCTACAATATCTTTGCTATCAACAAAACAATAAAATTTTACATCTCATAATGGATTTTATGTAACCGCAACAATTGAAGAATTTTTCCTTGATGATTAATTATATTTAATTGAAGACATTACATGGGCAAAGGAAAATAAATTATATAATTTCTTCTAAATTTTATTTATTTTTTATTTTTTAGCTAATAGCTATTAATTTTATAAATACTAACAAGGACTCAGACAAAATCGAGGCAATTTTCTTATTGCCTATTAAGAAAATTGCCTGGATCGCTTAGAACAGTTTTCGATATTAAGTTAGATTAAAGAAGAGAAATAACTTCCGTGAGCCCATAATATCATAACAATTAAAGCATTGTTATTTGTTTCCTTTGAGAGAACTATTTTGCGGAGTTGTCTTATATTAGGTACTTGTAGCGGAAAACCACTTACAACTTAATTAACTTCTCTGTTACAAAAGTAGAGTATAATACAATATTAAATAGCAAAAATTATATAATTTCCTCTTTTCATAGATATTTTATAAACTTACTAGTATTTCTTTATTTGTTTAAATGTGTATCGATTATAATACTATTTCAATGGTATAATCGTTCAGTATTACTTTTGGTAAAACTGTAAGCTATTGGATTGGATATTTTCTTTTTAATTTTTCATACCATACAAAATTACCAAACCATATCAAATTTTATTATAATTAATTGATTTATTAGCTTTTCAAACGATTTTTTTTATATTTTGCAATTTTAATGGTATCGTGTAAAATGCTAAAACACAATAAATATTTAACGCGTATGAGTATAAGAGGTTTTATCTAGATGATGGATGGGCCTCGGGGACTGTTCAATCAGGGCAAGGAAAGTGTGTCCTGACTCCTACTATGGTTTTTCTTAAATAAATTAAAAATGCTTTATTTTTTATTTCATTTTATTTATTTTGCTGGTGCAAAATCGATAGTATATTACATTATAACATTTGTAGTAGTGAATGAGTTATTCAAAATTAATAACATAGATGTAACTAGTGTTATGCTCGCTAACATGACTATAATATTATATTTAGTCGTCGTTTATCAACTTTAATCGCCGCATCGTCAACTCATAGGCTTTTTTTCCCGTAGACCTGTAATCATGAAATTTGGCTAGATGTGAAAACTTACAGTACCTACAAATAAAGGAAAGAAAGACCGAAAAATGGAAATTTATAATTATATTACAGAGTAAAACTTATAATAGTAGTTTATTTTTTTTTAAAATGAGTGTATACGAATCCAAAATTAAATTTATCGACTTCAATAAATTATACTTCCCGTACCCGTACGGAGGCCTTGGTGAGTGAGTCCGACTCGCATTAGACCGATTTTTCTTCTATAATAATATGCATAGATATATTATATCTAGCATAAATTATACCTTTAGTGAACATCGCAATAAAACCTATTGCGCAGTTTGAAAATATACGTACATACATTGTGCATCGGCGAGAAGTGACTTCTTTTATACTATCTAAAAATAATTTTGACTACTAATTTATTTATCCTCCCCGATCTAGTACCTAAGATATATTTGAAATGTTTTAATAATATATTATTATAGTATCATGTTATTCGACAGGTCCTAAGTCCCAAGCCACGATGGCCGGAGGAATATTAATGTTATACATTAATATACCACTGTGGCGCGGCGGCACAGCATCTGATTATAATTGAAGGAAAATTGGGCGGAAAGTGGAGAACGGAGTGACTTAACACTAAATTCGGTCTACCTACTCTTTTATATGCGGGATACAGCGTCAGTTATTTTTTGATTAGTAAAACAAAAGTAAAGCGATTTGATATCGATAATCTATCGAGAACCTGTAGTGACTATTAACTCACATTTAAATGAAAACGTTTGTAAGCGTTCGATTCGGATAAAAGGTCCGTCAGCTCTCACATACTATGATTTATTTACCGTCCACCCTAAAGGCAACATACATAGAATGTGTAGAGTGAGTTTGAAATTCACTTTGTTGAGAGGCTTCAATTCGTTCGTAATGACGTGTGTATTCCTTCCTGTATATTTTGGATTTTTGATTCAGTTTTTAGGTGGACAGAGAGTACCATAGTGACAAGTCTTTCTCTTCTTCGACTTCAGTTTCGTCGTCTGGCTATTTAAAGACATTGCGTATTGTGAGCTGTTTTGTTTGTATAACAAAATGTCAACGATGAAATAGTGTAAAACATATACCATTTTTAACAGACTTCTGTAAGAAAAGGAGGTTATCAATTTGACAATTTTTTTTTGATTAATTGAGTAAATTTAAGATATATGTATGTTTTTTTAGCTTCACGCTATCACCTAGAGTTAAACACCGTTTGCTAGTTTCTGCCCACTTTGTAGACATTAGATTTTGATTCTCGAAATTGTACGCCGCACTTTATCTTCTGAGCAGACTCAGAAAATTAAAATAATTCATGGACTTGAGTGGGGATCAAACCCACAACCGTTCCGTATACAGTCAAAAGCTGTGCTGCTACGCCACAAGGGCCTCATTTTTTCTATATTCACGCTGTATCCCGCATGTAGTAGGATAGGCAGAGGGAGCCTAGTGTTGAGACAATCGGCTCCCCACTTTTCGCCTAATTCAGGAGACATTGCGTGATGAGAACTCACAACCTGTCAGGGTTACAGCCACACGTCTGGGCGTCTGCGCCACGACTGATCTCTAAATTTAAGTATAATATATTATTATAGAGTTAGAGTATATCTATATTCTATATATTGTTTATAATCAGTGGGCTTAAATATGCTGACAGCCTTTGATAAGTACAGAATTACCACAGCACTTAATCCTTTGGTTTACACTACTAATGCTCACTCGCTACATGTCATACAAAATTATACTAATTTGTAACAAAACAGAATAATATATAATGATTACAAATTACAAATATAAAAAATACGTAGAAACCGTCGTGATCAGCGGAATATCTTCTGACAATAAAGGTAACAGTTATGGATTCGATTCCCACTTAGAGGAATTAATAATTTTTATTTACCTTGCACCGGTAAAATTACAATGTGGGGCGTTGAGTTCCGCCACTCTACACACAAAGTGTAAAAAAATTGGGCGGTTCATGAGAAATGGAGGGTTTTAACCCAAGGTTCCCTTTATCTAACTTGTTATACGTGGGATTCAGCAGGACAGGACAAGCCAGCAGCGGAGCTGGACAAAATTTAGACTAGTACTAGTACTAGTAGTAGTTACATAACTCCAACTACGATGAATAACGAATATATCTATGAGAACAAGTCATAATGCTCTCTCTGCCCACTCCATACAGTGTGGGAAATGCTTGAAGTTAAGAAACAAACACGTAGGTACTATTTTCACTTTCTACAACACTGTAAAGCTTTTATTGATACTATGTAACTTAACTTAACTTAGCTTCAAGCTTTATCCCTAGCGGGGTAGTCAGAGAGAACGGAGGATAAACGCTACGGTCTCTACATACCTCTTTCGCCTCGTCCACTGTCATCAACCTCTTCATACATGCCCCCCGGGGGGTCCTCATGCTTTTTACGTGACCTTCCTTCAGTATTTTTGATACTGTGTTTTAGAAGGTCCACTTAGGGGGAGACCTCTCTTACCACTCACTTTTCCATCATAAATCTTTTTTGCCATTCTTTCATCACTCATTCGTTCGACGAGCCCAAACTTGATACTATGTGTTTTCATTATTATTCATTTTTTTTCAGCTTCACGCTGTATCCCGCACACAGCAGGGTAGGCAGTGGGAACCTAGTGTTAAGACACTCCGTTCCCCTCTTTCCGCCGAATTCTGGAGGCATTGCGTGTTGAGTGGCAGAACTCAAAGCCGCGCTTTGCCTTGACACCAGAGCGAAGAAATGAAAATATAAATGTAAATAAAACATTTCATATCCTCGAGAGAGGATCCAACCCACAACCAGTCGATTTTGCAGTCACACTTTGTGCCCCTGCGCCACGACTGGCTTCATGATACAAATTTAGGTATCACGAAATAACTTGTTGTGTCTAAACAGCATTAAGCGCCGGCCGTAATTTGTTTCGCCATTACTTATTCAGCGGAATGATTGGTTAGGACAGTCCCGACTGAAAATCGATACTGTTTTCTTAATATTTGTACAAACTGTAGTGGTACATTATTTAGCGTTTTGGGTGGTATTATATGACATTTATAAAAGCTTTCGATAATATTAGCTTTTTTAAAAGTCATTGGCATATAAAATTTCAACAATTGTTTTGTTTGTTTTAGCTTCACGCTGTATCCCGCTTATGGCAGGGTAGGCAGAAATCTAGTGTTATGACACTCCGTTCCCATTAAGGCACTTTCGCTCGCCATTAATTGAAATAATTCCGTTCCCCGAGTGAGGATCGAATGGTAGAAGGCTACCATAGCGTTTATAGTGTGTTGCTGCAACACGCAATGCCTCCAGGATTCGGTAGAAAGTTGGGAACGAAAGTGTATTAATCAGAAAATGTCTTAACACCAAGTTCCCAGGTTCCCCCTGCTTACCCTGTGCAATGTGAAGCTATGAGAATAAATAAAAAAACGTAAGTAATTATAGTATTACAATTTCATTTGACAAACATAGAGATACTTTAGTTAAATTTCAAATTAAAAAATGTTATTTTACGAAACATTAACAATTTTTTAACTCAATATTGTATTAAAAAAAAACGTATTTAGTTTTGTGGTTTACTCAAACACACAACACAATTACAAACAATTTGGTGCTAAAAACTAGAGGAAATAGATTGGCTTTTGTTTTGGCCACAAAACTTAATTAAACAATAGAAAAGGACCAACTTTTACATGTCGACTTTATTTAAGGTCCTCAAACAATGAAGCAAGCGTGGACTGCCTTTCATTTTCTTGTTCTAATTAAGGAGCTATAATAAGAAATATTGCTCTGCCGTGTGGTTGTTTAATTAACAAGAATTGTAGCGGAGATTGATGATAAAAGGAATTACTCTCTGCTAAAATGAACATTTGGTAAAACCTACATATTTATAATATATAGAACTTGACTTGTAAATAGGTTTAATTTTTTATAGATGGTAAAAAAGGGATTCGAAATACAGAAGAAAGTTAAATTAACTATTTTTTTGTAATTTACAACCGTCGTTATTATTGTTTTGTTTTCTGCTGACATTAATACGTCGCATACGCATGCTTTTTCGTACAATATCACCTGTGTTTCATATATAAATATAATATTTTTACATTATATTATGTTTTTTATAAGCTTTTTTTTTCATTGACTTTGATCATCCGCACCTTTTTTGTTCTTGTGTTTTTCTTATTACTTCCTCTTCGTCTTTTTCTTCATTCTCCTCCAGTCCTGGTGGAGGAGCTAACGAGATGCTTCCTTGCTTCCCTGTCCTAAGCTTGCCTTAAAGTTTTTTCTTAATTAAATTACGGTTTTTAAGAAATGAACTCACTGTAAATGTTCGGAATAGTTAGTATGAGGCAATGTTAGGTTATTATAAAAGACATAAGTAGAGACAGATCCAACTGTAGGGACCTTACAGCTATACTGCAAGGGAAAAAGCGGGAACCCAAAGGACAATATTACTTGATAATCATGTAAATTTATTAATGATCAGTGCCAATTGTAAAATGAACAAGAAATTACATTTGATAAAATCCAATATATACGCTATATTATATAAATATACGCTATAATATTAAAAAAAAAATATCTTATAATGTCCACGAAGGAAAAAAAATCACTAAGTATTTCTTCGAGTTCTAGCACTTTGCCACTCATGCGGCGTTCTAAATTGTTGGTACGTGAGATAAATTCTCTTTCGGCACAACTCGTTCACAGCTTTTCAAGATTCTGTTGAGAAATAGAAGAAAAGAAGTGCTTCATTTAGCTTTTTGTTTCAAATTTAGTTTTAGTTTAAATTCATTTTTTAATTTTACTTCACTTTAACATTTTTATTCGCAATTCGGTTCAATCCTTAGTCAGGGATTACAACAATTACAACATAAAAAAATAATAAAAAGATTGTTTTTATTAAAACGTTAAATTATATACTTGTGTAAGTATAGGAAAGTTGTATTTATATCCACCCGGAGCCAAGTTAGGCAACATCTATTTAAAAATAGATAATCAATTACCCAAATTTTCTATAAAAATAACTTCAATATTTTCGCCTCCTTTATGTAGTCCAATTAAAAACTGAAGCTTGCAATCATTTTGCTTAGCTATAGACGTTTCTGAACTGCTGAATAAATTTTAACTGCTATGTTTTTAGTCGTATTTCTCCGCAATGCAGAGAGTTCAAAGGACTAATTAATCTTTGTGCGCTTTGACCTAGATTTAGTTCGAAAATAAATACGTGTAAGATATACTATATATAGAGGCTGTCCTTGCTTGCAAGAGGACTGCGTGTAACTGTGAACTCTGCGGTTGTAGATTCAATCTCCAATCGGGGGAAAGATCATGTCTATATTATATTATTATTCTTAGACTGGGGTTCAAACGATCCCGGGTTTTTTGGATTGCTTGCGTGGGGATACAGGTCTAACACGTAGAGGCCTCTAGAGAATATAAAAATATTTTACTGTTACGCATTAGCCGGGATCTATCTCTGAGTAACCACAGACATGGTCAAGCTCAAAGATGGTCGCTGGATATAAACTATGGAAAATATGGAAAACTAAATTGGGACTATGAAATGGAGCTTAGTTTAGTATAATTGTGTTTCGTTGTAATGCTACTCCTCCTAGACCGTTAAACCTACAGCTCTGAAATTTTGCAGTGGACATTGCATTGTGGACGACACGGTGATCCCAGCGAAGTAGTTTCGTAATAATTGTATAATAGTTTTTCATTAAATGGTCAAAATGTGTCCCGTATAGTTAAACTGTGGAACGTTTTGAAATTCACGTGCACAGATTGAACTTTGACTAACTTAACCCCGCGTGCGTACAAAACAGAAAATTTCGCAAAATTTTGCGCAACATAGCTTCGCTCAGCTATACGTGCCATGCACAGAATGTGGCAGATCCTAGTATTATTATTGTTATTTCATTTTACTTTCTGGTAGATCAAATGCGACGCTGAGTTCTGCTACTTAACAAGCAAACGATATCTCAAGATTGAGTGGGAGTTGAAAATTGAGTGTTAGCACTAGGTTTCTGCTCTTCTACCCTTTGGAAAAAAGGTGGAGCTGTTCTTTATATACAGAAAACACGTATATATTTAGTATACCTTTGAAATTATGCACAGCATGTACCATACAGCATAAGCCTCGCTAGCGGCTATTTGTCTAATTAACATTCCTCCTTATATTGTTATAGGTTACCCCATTGTTTTCACAATACTCAAATAAGCCTGTTGTTGCTCACTTGCCCAGTTAGGGCTTGGTAATTTAGCGCTATTTTTAATTGCATTATATATATTGAAAGAGTTCGGGTTAACATTTTAGTGTTTTCAATATTTTATTATAATTTAATTTAGTATTTGATAGATTAGACATAAGAAATTATAAAGTATCAGCTTCACGCTGTATCCCGCACAGAGCAGGGTAGGCAGAGGGAATCTACATAGTCTCTACTACTCCTTTCCCCACTTTTCACCGAATTCTGGAGGCATTACGTGTTAAGTGGTGGAACTCAACGTCACTCTTTGCCTCAATATTTCTAAAAATATTTCATTTCCTCGAGTGGGTATCGGAACCACAACCAGTCGCGTTTACGGTTACACTTTGTGCCTCTGCGCCACGACTGGCCTCAAATAAATAAATAAAATAAAGTAAATTTAACTTATATTACCAGACAGGGGACGACTGATTAATACCTGGGCTTTTGGGCTGTACCCCAGGTCTCCGTGAGTTTAAGGGCTGCCGCCTCCAGTAAAGGCAATAAATAATATAATTAACTTTCTCACTTAACACTAACTTTTGCCCACTAAGTGAAGTTCCAAAAAAAGAAATATTGAAGCTGTTTCTCTTTTAATTTGTTTCCCAATTTTATATTTGCCATCATTAATATAATATTTGGCATATTAACTACGAGTATGTTACGTTTTTTAACTGACTGACACATGACTGACACATTATAGCAATATTAGTATACAGATGTCAGTATACAATCACGAACTAACTTTTAGACGTATTAACAACAAAGTTCAGAATTTGATACCTTAATGTAATGAGATTGTAAACTTTATCGTTTCACACGCAGCTTTTGGTATATTTCGTATATTATGTTATACAAAATAATTCTATTTTAATTTTATAAATAAGCTTGAGAATTTAATTTGAATAATAAATCAAACAAAATAAAAGAAAACATATGAAAGTGTTTACTTTGATTTTGTATTGTTTTAAATTTTAGTTTTAAAATAGATCTTTTTAAGAATAGATTTTTTTTTGCTTCACGTTTTGTGAATGACTTTGTCATATGGCGGATTTCAACGTTGCTTTTTTATATTACCAGAGCAGAAAAAAAATAAATAACTCATTGTCCTGAGTGAGAATTGTAACCCACTTAATCTTGGATTTGGAAGGCTTAAGCACGATGCTATCATATAAGTATTATTGTATCTATGAAACATCAAACTTACAATATTAATACTAACTACAACACGCAATGCCTCCAGAATTCGGCAGAAAGTGGGGAACTGAGTGTCTTAACACTAGGTTCCCTCTGCCTACTCTGCAGTGTGCGGGATACAGCGTGAAGTTGATTTATTTTTATTTTACAATATTAAACCTACAATATTAACAGTTAAGTTTTTGGCCGTGTGATCCCGGCCTAGAATAGGATCATCCTGGTACTGGTGGTGTCGTAAGAGGCGACTAAAGTACGTGTGGTAGAGTCANGGCAACGCACCTGCAGCTCTTCTAGTGTTGCATGGGGTCGTGGGCGGCGGTAATCACTTACCGTCAGGTGACCCGAACGCTCGTTTGCCTTGTCTTTTCCATAAAAAAAAAAAAGTTTTATATAAAAATGAATTTTCGTTAAAAATGTTTCATTTTTCATGCGACTTCCTCTTTTTTTGGTACGATTGAAGCATGCATGTTACATTTTATAGAAATTCAGAGGGCTTAGAGCGATCGTACAAATTTCTGTACAAACGTATATAGAAGATAGAAAATACAAAAAATACGAAAACTGATGGTAGAGTAGAGTAGATGGAATCTATTTGCAAAAATGCATGTTTTGTTTATTCAAATGTTAATCAAGAAAATTTTATATTTGTGTAAAAAAAAACTATTTCTTTGATTTCTATTTGTAAAGCGCTGTGTTGAGTTACATCAACGTCTTTAAAAAGACAGAATATATAGGATAGAGCAACTTATAGCCCCCGTCAGCTCTGTTAATTAAAAACAAAACAAACTGCATAAATAGAACTAAATATATATAATAAAGTCTCATAAGGTATATAAATATTTTATTTATACAGGAAAGTGAGGAACGGAATGTCTTAACACTAGGTTCCCCCTCTGCCTACCCTGCTGTGTGCGGAATACAGCGTGCAGCTGATTAAATTTTTAATTTAATTTAATTTTCAATTTATGCAGCTTAATAACATTTTTTTTTGTTTATTTAAAACAATAATTGAATTTAAGTGCGAGATTTTATATGCATATTTATTTGATTGTACACCAACGTGGTGATTATTTTCCTTTTTCATAATATAAGACTAAATTATATATATACAAGGCTATTTGGAAATCACAGATAAGGATATATATATAGTATAACAAAGGAAAATATAGTATTATATCTTCATCAGGAGAGGATAGCAGTGTGTGAACTTTCACGAACATCTTCAATAATGGATAAGGTCTAATGAATATCGTGTAAATCGTAATGAATGGGCTTGGGCCATAATAGAAGGAGGAAATCGTACCTTGTTAGATGTATAAAAATTACCAAATGAATGAACCTCTACTATGACTCAACCCGTTATGTTTGGCGAAAATTTAATTGATAATCAATAATTTGAAGCTTCTTTTGCAACGAATTTTGTACTCTTTTCTGTATTTTCATTTATTTCGTAACCCAAATTTTTGAAGAATATCGAAAATTTATTTCGAAACTCAAGCCTTGAACAATTATATCCCGCATAAGCAGGGTAGGCACAGGGAACCTAGTGTCAAGACAATAACATGAGTATTGAATAACGGAAATCATCTTGTTTTATCACAACAAGCAAGGAAATGAAAATAATTCAATCTCCTCGTGTAGGAATCGAACCTATAAACTTGACATTTGATGATAAACATCAATACCGTAGCGCAGCGGCACTTCATGTGACATATGTCAAAGTTTCCGATTAACGCCCAATATTAATAACCTATCTCCAACGTCAATCTTAGATTGTTTCATACATCTATCCAATCTCTAGATTGAAAAATATATGAAACAATCTAAGATTGACGTTGGAGATAGGTTATTAATATTGGGCGTAAGCTGCTATTATCACCACCACAGATCACTGAAATTGACCTACTTAAGTTATAACAAAATCCTTTATGAAATTTTATATTCAGAATAAAATTACAAAATATAATTATTGTATTGAGACCGTGAATACGATTTGCGAAATTACGAATGAGGTCAAGAGGAAAATGTTCAAAAGCGGATCAGTGGAATAACAAATTATGAAGCATAACTTTATAATCTTAAGTATATTAGGCGTAATACGACGTTGGGTGAAGAACAAAGTGTTCACGAAATTTTAATATACGAAAAAAGTTCGTTATTTAAAATGCATTTTGATGTGAAATATCCATTTTCCATATATTTTCATCTTTAATGAAGTAGAGAAACTAAACTCTTTATTTAAAGATTTAAATAGATAGCGTATCTACGCGAACTATCACCTTGTTTGCAAAGATACGATCATTAAAAAGATTTTCTTTCTTTTATGAGCAACGGACACTTTTTTAATATATTAAAACTCATAAGGCATAGAGGCCGTCGTCTGACTGTAAGCGCGACAGTTGTGAATTCAATTAGTCTTTCTGGTAAGTTCGTACGACAAAGCGTGGCATTCAATTCTCAACGCGCAAAATCTCTTGGGCGGAAAGCGGATAACAAAGTATCTTAATACTAGTTTCCATCTGCCTATCCTGCTGCCGGGACACAGCGTGAACCGTGAAAAAAAAATATATAAAGTAAATCTATAGATAAGATAAAAAAAAAAGAATAAATTAAAATTATAATGTACTTACTCATATGAACAGATGTTAAACATAAATTACTTAATTTACTTCATTAGTTTGTAATAATTATAAAAAGAAAACGAGTGGACTGTAAATTTAGAGAGCGATGAGAGAGAGAAGATCGAATGATGCTGGATGCTGTGAACTGTAAAGGTATATTCACAGTTTGAGCAGATCGCACAAAGGATTCCGGCTTACAAGCCTAAAATAGGGAAATATTCCCATTATTTAAGGAAATTATATAAATTTATTGCTTTTAAGATTGAAATACTTTATTCTAATTTTAAATACCTTTTTCGCTGCATACAAAGGTAAACTATAATGATAAATCTATCCGTTTTTAAAGAAAGAATAATAAATTATGAGTGCTTTATTATACTGTATAAAGCACATAACGTAAAGCACGTAATAAGCCTATATACTTAAATTCTATAATTTTATATAATGTTAATTGTAATAATATTTTTTATAATTAAGATATAAATAAGATGTTAATATTATATATTTTTTTATTTAAACCAAACTTAAAATAGTTTTTAACTATAATCTGATATAAACTAAATTAAAAAAACTACATTATTCTACACAAAATATTTCAATTTCAAATGAAAGAGCTTTTCCAAACGTGGCAACACTAATAAACGCGCCGGGAAAACGAGCTGAGGCCTGTATCTTCAGTCGGCTGTCGGAGCTTGGACAGATATAACGTTGTTACAATAATCGAATTTATATCGATATAATAAATTGAATTCATATTTTATTTCGGTTTGATGTACTTTATTTTATAAGCAATTTGTGTACGTTACGTTTTGAGTGCTAGTGTAGTGCATTTTGTTTTATCGTGCTTAACAGGTGAGTCCGCGGTAAACATACTAGCTTTTAAGTTATAACCTAAAAAGCTTAACTCAAATTATAATTTAAAATAAAATTACTAAAGATGCCTAATAAACTAATAAATATATGATATATTTAGAGTAAAACGTACTTAGTTTATATAAACAGTAAATTAACGTATTAATTGCCGTTCCAAATTCGATTTATAAATTGGTTTAATTTTATTTCCCGCGTTTTCTTTTTTAATATTCCTTTTTTAAAATTGTTATATGTTGTATTATTATGTGAGTTTATTTTTTTTTATTTATTAACATTTAATTTATTATACAAATAATATTTAAATCAGGTTCTTATATTTTTAAGCTTTGAAAATTTTAATAGTGAATGAATATATATATATATTTTAAGTATATACATAAAATAAATTTATAATATATAGTAAATAAATTGTTAGTAGTAATGACAAATGTTATTATATAATACAATAAAAACAAACTATTTAATATTATTTTTAAAAGCTTTTTCTTGTTTAAAATATAAATACAGTTTGTTTAAAATAAAAAAGAATTGATTCAGCGTAGGTTTTATAGTAAAACTTTTAACGAAGTCCCGTTCTGTAAAGTAGGTTACTTGTCAATTAACAATGCGTTCGTTTTACAGTCGCGATTAGAGTTTTTCATTGCCGAGTTATTTTTAACTATTTTTATGTTTCAAAGATTAATTATTATGAGTATGTATTTGGTACATTTCTTTGCTCTAGTAAAAGACAATTCTAGAAAATTCGACGGAAGTGGTGAACAGAGTGTCTTAACACTGGGTTCCTCTTCTTCCTCCTGGGTTTATATGTAAAGCTAAAAAAATATAGAACTATTATAAATAAAATCTTACTATTACTAATTAATATAGATAAACAAATAATTATTCAGGCCAGTCATGGCGCAGCCGCACGAGGTGTGACTGCAAAACCGACTGGTTGTGGGTTCGATCCCCACTCGAGGAGATGAAATATTTACTTAAATTTATATTTCCATTTCTTCGCTCTGGTGTCGAGGTTAAGCGCGGCGTTGAGTTCTGCCATTCAACACGCAATACCTCCAGAATTCGGCAGAAAGTGGGGAACGGAGTGTCTTAACACAAGGTTCCCTCTGCCTACCCTGCTGTGTGCGGGATACAGCGTGAAGCTGATTAAATTATTATTAATATTAGCATTTTGATGTTTTTGAAGGAAGATATTAGAAGTTTAAAATAGATATTTATTACTTTTAAGGTATATACTTTAGCCGGTGTATGGATTTGTATTATCTATGTGTAGTTATTTGTGAGGGAGATATTTTTTATTTCTTTAATATCTTTAATTGACCTTTATTTTATAATCATATAATGAAATAAAATTATCCACTTCTTTTTTCCCGAAAAAAAAAACGTTTTCATTGATATTTATTCGTCTCATCAGTAATTACCTATCACATTATATGAACTGGACAATAGACGATAACAGTGAAAAGTTTTTGCATTACACATTTTAATTTATTTTAATATTTAAAATCTTTAGCTTCATCAGGGAATCTGGGCGCCTAGTTTTAGTACATTCCGTTCTTTGTAAGACTCTCCCGTTCCCGGTAAGTGGCGGAACTCAACGCCGTGCTTTGCCTTGTCACTAGAGTGACACGCTTATGCCCCTGCGCCACGACTGGCCTCATCATTTTTTTTTTATTCGCATTTAATACTGACATTTGATGTATAATTTTTTTTATCAGTTTCACAGTAGGCAGAGAGAACCTAGTGTTAAGACACTCTGTTCCCCACTTTCTGCCGAATTCTGTTTATAAAGTAAAAACAGTTGAAAGCTGCAACATAGCGTGACTTGAAACCCGATCTAATTAGACAAAGCGCGGCTTTCGTTTCCTCCGTCCAGCACGCCATGTCGCTGTTGATGGAAAATTGTGAACCATCGCAATTAAGAAATCTTGTATGGCTTTAATAAATACAATATTTATTATTTTACGACTCAAGGGCACACAGTGGCATTGTAAACACGACTGGTTGTGGGTTCGATCTCCACTCGAGTAAATGAATTATTTATTTAAATGTATATTTCCACTTCTTCGCGCTGGTGTCGAGACAAAGTGCGGCGTTGATTTCGCCACTCAGCACGCAATGCCTCCAGAATTCGGCGGAAAGTGGGGAACGGAGTATATCTTGTAGTGTAATACGAGGTCCCATCTGCTTACCTTGCTGTGTGCGGGATACAGCGTGAAATTGAAAAAAAAATCTTTTGTACTAAATAATCTGTTTGATGGACAACATTATCAAATCATGTACCTATATTATATGACATTAAGTGAATATAATAATATGTATTTATAAATAACATAATATAACAATAATAAAATACATGTTTTTTAAAGACATAAATGGAGTAGGAAAGACATATTTCGTCAAAATTAAAAGAAATATGTTATATAGTCATTATGCCAAAATGTAAATATAATACTAAGCGCCTGTAATGTCGAAACAAATTTAATATCAAATTTCGACCATTCTTTTTTGGATTTCTAATACATTTTCCTGCAAAATCCAGCAAAATTCTTTTCTATTATTAAATGTACTCGTACGATATTATGTAGGCTAGAAATCATAAAGTGCTCGAAACGAGCCCGTGCAGTAATTGCTTCCTCTATAGGAAACGCAGCGTGCAGAACCTCCATTTCTGCCTCTCAGCGCTATAAATCTGGAACGAAATGCAATTAAACCATTGGATATATCCTTATGTAGTACTATTCTTGTTTATTTATATGAAATGTGCTTAGTATGGTGAATTGTTTGGTGCTGTTGAGATATTAGGATTTGAAAGTGATGGTCGTGGATTTGAATTCGATGGGAAAAGATATGCTTATAATATATTATTATCTTTGCTTGGTGAAATGAAATAAGTAAGAGTTGTGCATCATGCTTGGGGAAGCTCTGAAGCTCTTCCGTTGCAACATTTTTCATTGTTACGTCGACTTTTCAGATTATAACGTAATGTAATATTTTGTCTTTTTAAATACATAGACTGTCAAACATAAAATATTTTATTTCTAAACCATAAGCGCGTTCAACCAAACTGTACTGTTTATAATTTTAGTATAGATATGATTATTTAGATTATTTATACAAAAGTAGTAAGTCTACTTAGTACTCTCTGTCTACTCTCATACAGAGGATGTGTGGAGATTAACAAATATTAATATATGCATTTGATATTTTGGAACGTATCAAAATATTAATGTTGCGGAATTTAAACCCACGTCTCTTCGAAACTGTCTAAGCGTAATAGTTATCACATAAAAAAAACTTTTACTTTTATATTCTTATTTTAGAAAACCTATGTACACATCGAACCTTGAATACCTCCTCACATAAACATACACCTCAGTGGTCAGACTACTACGCCATATCGTTCCTTTCGAGCTACATTGAAAATCTTATACGCTATAACTTATTTATGTTTGTTATCTTTCCGTATCTTCTTCTTCTTCTCAATAATGTGATTGAATTTTTAAGTTAACCTTTCTACTGTAGTCCTTGACTAAATGTCAGAAAATGAAGTTCTTAAACTATCGTTAAATCGCGGTAATTACTTCCTCCGTGCGTGCTGTGAAACCTGCCAGTATTAGTCTCGAAATATACCGACATATAAAATATAAGATGTGTGATATTAATGTATTTAGTAGTAGTAGTAGTAGTAGTAGTAGTAGTAGTAGTAGTAGTAGGTGTATCAAAATTATGATGATTAAAAATATATTATTGACAATACTTAGTCCGAAATAACTCTTAATAAATATAATATAATATCTATATACAGCATGAAGCTAAAAAAGAATAAAGAAAATGGAAAGAAGGAACAACTGTAGTATCATAATATGATATTTAATTAAAGAAAAAACTTATAAAAGTACTGTATATTTATATTTTTTAAGATAGACCTCCATATTATACAACTCTATTGAAACAAAATTGAGTATGGTAAGCAAATATTTTGCCTGAGAGATTTTATTAGAAAGTTAAACTAGTGCTACGTTTTAATATAGTTATATATATAGTATATTACATACATACATTACATTATACATTAGTACATAGAAAGTTTGCTTAACTCAATCACTTTTTATATTATTATTTTATTTGGTTTACGCTTTATCCCGCGGTACAGTCAGAAATTCCATTCTCCTCTTCTTGAGACGTGTTGAGAGGGTAAGGTTGGCATTGTACTTTTTCATACCAGAAAAAAAAAACGAAAGTAATGAACTCTCTTGAGTAGGGATCGAACCCACATCCATTGAACTATATATTATTTAAGGAAATCATGGGACGGATAGTGTATTTATGGCCCTGTTTGTACAAATTAAATCGATTTAGTTGATTAGTTCATTAAAACATTTTGTAGACTACTTGTTTAGAAAATGTATAAAAATTTGAACGTAGCGGAACTCGAGCCCGCGCTTCCTCGAAACCAACCAGGCGCTCTGACCACTAAGCCATACGTTCTCATCAAGCTACGTCGAAATTTTTATATGCTTGTTACAACTTATTTATGTTGTTAGTTATTTATGTGGTCAGAGCGCCTGGTCGGTTTCCAGGAGGCGCGGGTTTGAGTCCCCCTACTTTCAAATTTGTATACGTTTTCTAAATAAGTATTATTCTTTCCTAAGTGTGGATTAACACTTTAAAAATGTTAAAAAATATTTTGTAGACCTTTCGTATAAAGTTATTCTACAGATATTTTAAAATTTTTATCAACATATTTTTCTACCTTTATTTTCGGAGTCCGCATTTTAGCAAAAAGCGGAAAAGTACACGCAAAGAATGGTTAGTCATAATAACTGGAAGAGTTATGATGCATTTATTAAAGTCGTAGCGAACGAACGTGCCTAACGATACGCAACCCACATGGTTGATGTTTAATTTAGAAGAATATAAATATACATATATCGAGGCCAGTCGTGACTCAGGGGCACAAATTGTAACTGTAAACGCGACTGGCTGTGGGTTCGATCCCCACTCGAGAAAATGAAATATTTGTTTAAATTTATATTTTCATTTCTTCGTTTTGGTATCGAGGCAATAGTGCGGCATTGAGTTTCGCCACTCAACACGCAATACCTAATAATACCTAATTCGGCGAAAAGTGGGGAACAGTGTCTGAACACTAGGCTAGGTTCCCTCTGCCTCCCTGCTGTCTGCGGGATACAGCGTGATAAATATATATGTATGTAGTAATATAAAATTATTGGACAGTCTCAGTTTGATGTACGAAGGTTCAATTCAGGTCGGGGTAATTAGGTAAGGGTAATTTAGTAACCTACTATATAAATATTATAAATGTTTGTGAGGATGGATGTTTGTTCTATTTTCACGCAAAAACTACTTAACAGATTAAGATAAAACTTTACAATAATATTACTTATACATCAGAATATCACATAGGCTACAATTTATGTAAGCATTTAGTATAAGTTAGTTAACATAACATTTAGCTTAAGCGGGCGAAGCTCGAAGTCGTGTTTACAGTCAGAGACTGGTCGCTGCGGCACGATGGCCTCGTATGGTTTGGTGTATTTTATTTAGTATTTCTTTTAATTTAAACTTAAATAAATAATAACGCTTAAAAATAATATGAAAATGTAAACGTAATACATTATTATTATTAATATATTTTTGTTATATATGCTACTTCGTTAACCCAAATTCAGGGAGTGCATATTCAATTATTTTAATTAAAATTATCGTATATATTTTTTCTGTATTCATCTTTTATTTTGTTAATGTATGAAAATATTAATATATTATTTTATAATATAATTTGGACACGTTTAATATTGTAACGGTCGGGTCATATACCGTACAAAATTTGTAGTTTGCCTAAAATATAAGAGAGAGAGAGAGAGAGAAGACTGACTGACTGACTCAGACTTTAAATCCAACGATTGTGGGTTCGATCACCACTAGGGAAAATAATTATATTTTCCGCTATGGTCGTTAAGTTTCTCTCTCTTACCACTTAACACGCGATATCTCTCAATTTAGGTGGATATTGAGAAACCGAGTGGTTCCGTGTCCACCCCGCCATATCAGGAAAAGCATGAAGCTGCATATAAGACATTAGTTTTAGCAACACGTTATATGCCCACTATACTGTCTACTGTCCGCCACATTTCGAAACATTTCTTGTAGAGTGAATTCGTTTTAGCGATCGGAGATTGAAGCAACAACCAATGCGTTTAAAGTCAGAAATTATTTTACTGCACCACGATGCTTCCATATGTTTATATTTCCATGTATTTTCAAAAAAGAAAACATTATTTCTTAATGCTACTCGAATTCTAAAGTAGTATAAAAATAAATTAGAGAGATTAAATACGAAATCTTTTATATGAGAAGTCTAAGTCTGAAACCTCTCTCGTTCCACTGAAATAATTCCACATTTTAGATAAACATACATTTTATATATACGTCGGTAAATATCGAGCAAACTATACGAAACAAGCTCGTGTGTGGTCAAAGTAAATGTTTTGCCCGAGCAAAGAGATTTAATGGGAAATTTTAATAGTCATATATTAAAATGTACATAATAAGTAGGTCAAAGATGAGTAAAATGCATACTACAGTTGAGTACAGTATGGTGTGATAATTTTTTTTACGCATACGAAAATATATTCCATTACCCTCTCTTATTAATCTCGAGCTGATGCAATTAAAATTAACTAAAATTAACTTTGAATATACATTACTGGTTATATTTTGTATATTATTGATTAAAAAAAACTGTTTTTGAATACGTAGTGTATTTGATTGTTGCTTATGTAAAAATTGAAGGAAGTAAGTAGATTTTATTTATAAATTATATATATATATATATATATATATATATATATATATATATATATATATATATAAAATTCATTTATAAATATAATTATTTTATAAAAAAAACTGGACTAGTACGATTTAGACTCGCCTTTGGGCTACCCACTATGAGTGGGTTCCAGATCAATTTTAGAATTGAAGGTCAACGGGAAATGCAATGCTTATAAAAGTTGTTAATCTTAAGTTTGTGGGCGTATGCACTCATTTTATATGAAATAAACTACTAATATAAGTTTATAGTGTTTTTAGCCCAATAGAAGTTTATGAAAAATGATATTGAATAGCTATACTATTGATATAATTTTATAACTTCTATATTCATTTTTACAATATAGAAGAATTACCAGGCAAGACCGATTTAAATTTTACAAGGCTCCTTACGAAGATTTATTTGATCAAAAAATGGTTCCCGACCGTAGACACATACTTCTATTTTAATAAAAAAATATGTTATTGATATTTTCCAAATTTCAATTTAAATAAAAATAAAAAACAACAATAGCCATTGCAATACAATTTCAGATTTTAACTGAACAGAACAGAAATCATAAAATACGAGCACAAACCGTTCTTGTGTGGAGTAATTGCTTCCTATAGGCGACGCAGCGGAACCTCCCTGCCTGCTCGAGTTGCGATAAATCTGAAGCAAAATCTAATTAAACTGCACAATGCTTTATAATTTATTGTACAATAAAATATATTTAAATCCTCACTTTAATGAAAAACAACTTTTATAATCAATTTAAAAAAATAGTGGAAGTTCCCTTGGCTTGATATTAGTAAAGCAATGGCAGTAATGTTATTTTTTTATTTTACTGTAATTTACATTTTTAAGTAAATTTATTTATTTACTTCTATTTTAGTATTATTATATAATAAAATACAAAAAAAACTATTTAAATATTTTTGTCTGTTTGTCTTTCTGCTTGTCCGTGCTAATCTCCAGAACACCGATTTTTATAGGACCGCCGATCGATATAGTCGTTTATGGAGCAATATATATATAGGCTACTTTTTATCAAAAAAATAATTAAACATTTCTTTGTAAAACATATCAATTTTTGCGGGCAAAATGAAATAAAATCTCAAAAGATGTAAATTACAATGTATGAAGTATATAACAGTCATAAATAAATAACAATACTAAAGGTGCGGACCGCTTTTCCCTTAAATACACCTAAATAATATTAAATAAAAAGGAAGTGGACGAAGTCTCGTCGTAGCCGCTAGCATTTTTGTACTCGTCAAGTACTCGTATATTAAAAAATATGTTTTAATTTAATAATTTAAGATTGATATATATATATATATATATATATATATATATATATATATATATATATATATATGTATGTATGTATGTATGTCACTGAATAATCACAACCCGATATTCCAAGGGGTCGGTTTTGATAAATGAGATGTCATCCGATTCCACTTTATCGTTTAAGCGGTGTAATTTAATGTTTTAGGCTATTTATAGGCTTTTTATTTTCCTCAAAGTAAACAAAAAAATAATTCCATTTGCGCTTAAAACTATATGTTCTGTGACTTTTCAAGATTATAATAAGTATAAGGAGTTTGACATTCATATAAATAATACATAGATAATTCACCAGTTTGTTTTAAATTTCCAAATAAATTTAACACGTAGTGATTTGACACTATCCATCTCTGATAACGAAATTGTTGACAAAAAATATTTTGTTATATATATTTTTTATGAGGCCAGTCGTGGCGCAGGGGCACAAAGTGTGACTGCAAACCGACTGGTTGTGCGTTCGATCCTCACTCGAGGAAATGAAATATTTATTTAAAGTTTATATTATAATTTCTTCGTTCTTGTGTCAAGGCAAAGGGCGGTGTTGAGCTCCGCCACTCAAGCCGCAATGCCTCCAGAATTCGGCGGAAAGTGGGGAATGAAGTATTTTTACACTAGGTTCCCTCTGCCTACCCAGCAGTGAGCGGGATACAGCGTGAAGCTGATTTATTCGATTTATATTTTTTTTAAACTGAAATATTCCAGCGCTTCATGGAATTCTAGTCTTATGGCTCTTACATTGTGTACGGCCAAACTCGCAGCTGTGCCGACGTTTCGCTGTCTCATCAATGCAGCTAAGGCTCCGTTAACTCTGTTACCGGCAGCTATACGTCTTTCCACGTCCATCTCGTATCTGACATCTCTACTGAACATACTTCCTACCTAGGAAATAGTATATTTAGGTAGTGGTATACTTATACCACTTCATTCACTTGTTCTAATATCTTACCATTTACACTGATACTGCATTCCATCCTTTCTTCATCTCGTTCAAAAACCAGAACCTTTGTCTTATTCGTATTCAGGCTTAGACCGTTATTTTCACACCTTTCCTTCAGCATGGTGGTGTACAGCTACATACGTTTTTTTATTAATGCTGCACTGCGTTAAATTAGTACAGGCAATCTAATATACTGATATATGAAGTCGTGGCGCAGCGGCACGAAGTGTGACTGTAAAATCGACTGGTTGTGGGTTCGATCCCCACTCGAGGAGATGAAATAATTACTTAAATTTATATTTCCATTTCTTCGCTCTGGTGTCGAGGCAAAGCGCGGCGTTGAGTTCTGCCACTTAACACGCAATGCCTCCAGAATTCGGCAGAAAGTGGGGAACGGAGTGTCTTAACACTAGGTTCCCTCTGCCTACCCTGCTGTATGCGGAATACAGCGTGAAGTTAATTTATTTTTTTATTCAATCTTATATACATATTTACTTTCACTTTATATTTCTTTGACACTTATCCTAGATAATTTTGTCATCGGCCTTCATTTAGACCGTGTTTTTGTAGGCGTGCAAGAAATTACATATAATATATTTTGCTTCGTTCTATATATGTCACCGAGGCAAAGTTTGGCAAATTGGTTATAATTTTAATACTTAGAGAAACGCTTATCATATAAGAATGTGGTGGGTTCTCTCAAGTGACTTATATTTTATATCAATTAAAATAAATAAAACACAGAGGACAACAGGGTTTATTACTGAATAGCAGATACGGATGAATTAAAGACGTAAAATAAAATAATCTAAGCGGGTAGTAGCTTCCTGTAGGATTGAAACTACTCATATTTTTATGTAGTTTGATGATTCAAGTTCTTACAATCGAATAAAGAATATTTCGAAAATATGATAGTAAAATTGTTTAACACTGTATCCTGCATATGATCTCCCTAGGGAACCTAGTATTAGAACACTCGGTTCCCAACCTTTTCCTCAATTTTCGGACTGTGGCATGTTGAGTATGGGAACACTAAAGTAAGAAAATGAAATTGAGTCATCGAGTGGGCATCGAACCCACAATTTAACAAACCAACAACATTTTAATTTTGATAATAAAATTTTTGAATTCCAAATCCTAAAATAATTAAACAATAAATTATACAATACAGGATTAAAGGAAATAAAGCTCTAAATACAAGGTTAAAACTTTACAACGTCCGTCAATTGGAAACAATCTGTATTTTGAGCAATATTGAACTCCTTCAGGATTATTTGTTAGCAGAACGAGTTAGCGATTCGTCATTGACACTTGTTATTTGTCTTAAAGTTGGAGAATTTGTAAGTAATAACAGTTTCGAAGAGAATTAGTAGTGAAGTGGATTTTCTCATTGTCGGGTACAGGCTTAAAAGTTTAAATGTAGAGTGAAAATTGTTACTAAAGTATTATGGATTTATTTATTATTTGTATTGGGCTGTCATGTCGTGAAAGTAATTATATCCATATTCTATATTAGTTATTATTTTTTTTATTTAGCACTATTTCTAAAATTGATTTATATTAATATCAGCCTTGCAATAATATAGCAATGATTTTTTTCATTTCTCTCCTCCAGTAGGACAAAATGCAGCGTTGAGTTCCGCCATTTAACATGTTCCTATATAATAAAAAAGGGGTGAACTGAATGTCTTGAAACTATGATATATAACTGGCATATGTGGGATACAGCGTGAAACTGTAATTACATCACATCACAAAAGGGCCTAGTGTTATTTTCTGAGTTATATATTTTTTAGAGGCCAGTCGTGGCGCAGAGGCACAAAATGTGACTGTAAAAGCGACTGGTTGTGGATACGAGGAAATGAAACATTTATTAAAATGTATATTTCCGTTTATTCGCTCTGGTGTCTTGGCAAAGCGCGACGTTGAGCTCCGCCACTGAACACCCATTGTCTCCAGAATTCGGCAGAAAGTGGAGAACGGAGTGTCTTAACACTAGGTTCCATCTGTCTACCCTGCTGTGTGCGGGATACAGCGTCAAGCTGAAAAACAACCTATCTGTAGCATGAAGCTATCATTAAGTATCAACACATCCAAAATTGCTACGAAAATGCTACGAAAGTGTTATTTATCGTAATGAACATATATTGTCAATTAAATAGAATATCCTCAATTCTATGAAATCTGTTCTTTAAGCTACACTACAGGTTATAGATTTATATTATAGAACTAAATACCTGACAGTTATTAGGATATAAAATTGCATAAGGCTACGACTAATAGGAATGGAGAAACATTAAAAAATGTTGCAAAAACGGAGGAGACTTGATACTTGATAAATTTCCTTGTGCGTACCATATTTTTATTTATTTACATTTGAAGATACGGATGAAGCCGCAAGTCAAAGTTAATTAGTTTAATATATAAAGAAGTGTACATTTTTAGCTTAAATAATATTTTTTTTTGCTTAAATAATATTTTTTAACATAAATTACTACATAAATGAACAAAAAAGTATCTAAAATTCAGTACAATAAAGTTGTTTAAAGGGTCGTTACAGTCAACAGTAAAAACTTGCCAAAGCCCCTGAAGGTCCCGTGTGGCAACATTATAAGCGTTATCGGTAGTAAATTGCTTACCCAACTTGTAAAGAGCTAATAAATCTGGACCTACATAAATAAAACTCTATCTATATATTAACTTCGAAATAAAAAATACTATTAAGTGAATACCGTACAGACAGTGGTTTATATCATATATATGTTTTGTACTATTTTTAAGTTACTATATTTAGGTGCGCCTTTGTATATTTTTTTTTCAGCTTCACGTTGTATCCCGTACATGAATGGTAGGCAGGAGGGAACTTAAGAATGTAGTATTAAGATACTCCGTTACCATTAGGACACTTTCGTTCCTCTTTTTCCACAGAATTCTGGAGGCATTGGATGTTGACGGAAAGTCTCAGACGGCTATATCCGAATTAGACAATGAATCCTAATGTTAAAACACTCCATCTTTTCCACCTAATTTTCGAAACATTGTGTGTAGAGTAGTAGAACTCAATGTCGCACTTTGCCTACCAGAACGAAGAAACAAAAGGAAATTAAATAACATACTAGGATATGCGGCTAAAACTCACAACAGCGCTTCAAGAGCCTGTTTATTTAAAATCATAATTTCATTGCATACTTTTTATTAAAGTACTAGATAGTAGATTTGATACTATATGATTTAGTAAGCTTAGATTTGGATTTAGTATTATATATGATAGTTTAGAACTTCGGTTATTGCTTCATAAATCTTACTAGAGTATTTTATAGCAGTCAACAAGTGAACTTTTTAACTTTACGACACTCAAGTTAAATGGGTGGTTTGGATCGCATCCAAAATTCTTTACATGCAAAGTTAATTTAGCTTCTTAGTAGGATGATTTTGTAAAATCTTCTATATTTAATGAATTATTTGTATTATATTAATATAAAACGTTCTTCTTATTTTTCCAGATACAAATAATACATTTTTTTTTTTAATTCATCGTTTACAATTTGGAGGCCATCGAGATATCACGTTCCGTTATTCAAGACACAAAGTCTCCCAAATTGGGCGGAGGACGGAGAGTGGAGTGTCTTATTAATACATTCCGTGCCTGCACTATATGCAATAGCGTATAGTTAAAAAAATAATTACCAGACCGTAACCGTAATCATTTCATCGTTACGTAAATGATGAAATGATTACGAACTTCGTCTAGTATTATTAATGATACTGTATTCTTAAAATTCAACTGAGACTGGGAGAGTCCTGAATTTCTTACTAAATCCTTTGTTTTCACCTGCTGAAATGTCTCTGTTTTAGCTGAAACTGAGGAGGCATTTTCCAACAATAATAAAATATATGTATTTTAAGGCAGGGCAGGGCATCCTCTGAACATATAATTTGGTTCAAGATATACATATTATTCTACTTAATACTATTAAGCTGTAGATTTTGTTTATTTGAACATGCTTATATCAAGAACTACTGTTTTCAAATTGTTTTTTTATGCTTAAACCAATAGAACTAAATTAAAACTGAAAAATAAAGCAAAAACGATTAAGATTGAAAATCTTCTCACATATTTCGGTTTGAACACACAGATAAAACACCGGGAGGTACCCTGTACATAAGACACTTACTAGTATTTACTAGTTAGTGTCTTATGTACAGCGTTTGTGTGCACAAGAAAATGATTGCAACATTTACTTTGTTAGATTTGCATTATTAACATATTATTATGTAAATCTATGCGAACGCTACTCTCGTCGTTTTCTCGTATTGTGGATGCGGAAGCTTTACAATTTAAGGATTTTCACACTAGCGTCAGGTCAAAGTCCAAATTTTTGAAATAAATATGTCAATATGATGCTACAGTATCAGATCAATGATAGTGTCGTAGCATGTGTTGATAACAGTCAAGTACACCATGTATACCAACTTAATGTAAGTTTTTATATGTATGTTTCGTTTTCACAGGAAACATGTCTTGTTTTTGACTAAATAAATTACCTATTTAAACAAATTGTGTTGTGATATATTTGTATTTTTAATTATTTTATATTTAGTTAATGCGATCGCTACATTCATACTCTTACTTACTAAATGTCGTAAAAAAAGTATAATATAATTTAAAAAAGTATATTACAATGTAATTCAGTTTTTGATAAATTATCAATAAATATAATATAATTAAAAAAACGGAAATGTGTGTGTGCTCTATTGAAATTGTACTATAGAAGTAGAGGTTAAAATCTTCGTAGCACACTCGTAATTCTTGCTGAATCCAAATCCATAACATGCTAGAGATATGTGAATATTTAATTAAACAGTAATAATACCTTATATTTCTTTTTTATTTGTTTTTTAAATGATGTACAAAATAACGTATAATAATAATAAAATTATTAGTAAAGTAAATAATTACTACAGCAACTTTCCTCAGTCTACCCTGTGAAAAAGTATATACAAATACATACAATCTTAAGTACTTATATATGGCCTATTTTTAAATTTGTGCTGAGACAGTATTGGTCTGGAGGCACCCTTACTTTTGAGAAAGAGACGTGACATATGAATTATTCATAGTTTGCGATTCAGTGCATAAATGTTGTCATCCCTGACTCTACTGATGTTTGCCTTGACGCACCTTAGCTTCCAGCAGCGCTACTTAGAGAAAATTTTATATCTTTGTGAAGCTTTACATAAATAAGGCCTTTTTAGTTTCTTTTTATATTGCAGAAAAGGCGGAAGGTATTTTGTCTCAAAACATTTGGTGCTCCGCTTTCTGCATGTATTCGAGGCATACCTACGCAGGTGTTAACTAGAAGAGTGTTAGTGCGTGTTAACTAAAAGAAGAGCTAAAGCTCTTCTTTTCTGTGTGAGTATTAGTGCGTGTTAACTAAAAGAAGAAAATGACAATGAATGAAAATGATTCATTATCATTGCATTTATAGTCAAAGGATGTCACACTGTACAGTAGTAATTCTTATTTATTTAAGTAAGTACTAAAAGTGCACCACAGATATTTTTAACAATTAACATCAATCAGTAAGTGTTTACTAATGAGAGGAGGAGAAAGAGGTTTATTTTAGGGATACAAAGTAAATATTTTAAAAAATATATAAGATTGTAAATAATATTTAATTATGAATATTCCCGGAGTGAAAATGATTATTGTATCTATCCTATATATTGGCTTCCCAGTTACATTACGATAAAGAACTACTACTATACCTATAGTACGAGTATACTATATACTTAAACATATGTTCAAAATGTAACAATGCAACAAAACGAAATTTAACCATACATTGTATATTTGAATTTTCAAGAAAGAATTATATACAAAATATTTCACATACATTCGAGTATATCGAAACCGAAGCTTTGTAATATATTGACTGCTATAAAGTGGATTATGCAAAGCAAGTCTCGAAGTAAATATTTATGATTCTTCATATCATCATTCTTTGCAAAGAAATCGGTGATTTCAAACAGAATATTTAAGGGAGACGGAATGTGAAAGGGTATTTCGTGTTTGATAGTCCTTAATATTTTTTGTGCTTTCGTGGGTTACTCGAAATATTTTATTAAAAGCTTTGTATACGTATATACATATACGTAATAAATGGTCAAGGAAATTAAAAAAAATGGAAATATTAATTTATTAAAGTTAATAATATAAAAATCTTCAACACTATGTATATTAATCTATGAATTGATTTTGATGATTTTTTTCTCTAAGGTAGATCATGTATTCTTGGTGCCAACTAAAACAATCATAAACTTCTATTAGATACTTCAAATAAAAGCGAATGATTTTTTTTTTATAAATGTTGGATACACTTGGTATCCATTCCAAAAATGACGGTTAAAAAGATATACATATAGGAGAAAGTGGTATTATGACTCCTGCAATTAGGAGTACGTATAGAAGTTAAAGTTTCATAATTTTAATTTAACTTAACTTTTTTAAAATGGAATATTAATATAACAATATTAAAATTATACAAAAAAATCTGAGAGAAGGCAGCGCATTCCCGGACTTTACAAAGCAGTTAAACTGCACTCGTCAAAACTTTTTAATATGCTGCAATTATTTCAATAATTTTGTAAATTTCAAGGCATAACTGCAGAGAGTTCGACATTATGTTTAATTAACGTTATCCTATAGGATTTTTAAGGTAAATATACAATAAGGCTTGTTAATAGATTCCGAGAAAGTATGGAAAGTGCCCTATACTTCCGGTTAACCTAGAATTATGAAATTTAGCAGCTAGTATCTACAGGTAGTAATTAGATCAGGAAAAAATCTGAAATTATATACTTGTGGTTAAATCCTAAAAAATAATAAGCTTTAAAAGGGGATCAAAATTTCGTATTGAAACCGTTAGTTTAAGTGAGGTATCAGAGCTCTGGCTAGGCTGTCTGAATTTCAGAAAAAGCTCGAGATCTCCAATTTTTGTACGAAACCCTCAGTGGGCGAGACCGATTCGCGCGTCGCGCATGTCCGATTTCTTAAATTGTCTTTACCTCAAGAAAATAAAAATATTACTTTCTACTTTTTGTATTAGTTTATACATATGGGTACAGTTATTTTTTTCTAAATTAATAATAATAATAACACTTTATTGCATGTTTACAATTGGATTATACATTTGATAAACAAGTACATAAGATCAATGTGCAATGGCGGCCTTATCGCTAAGAGCGATCTCTTACAGGCAACCAACAATACAGGATTAAAATAATAAGAACGCAGAGCGGTGCAAAAAGTATAACATATTTTTTTTTACGAGCTACACTCTCGTTACATTGATTTATACATAAAAATAAATAAAATGACAAATATAGATAAATACATAGATAAATACATACATACATACACAAATACATACATAGATACATACATACATATACACATACATACACATTCATACATAAACTAAGCGTATATATATCCGTTTATGGACTCTGTTCCAGGTAGTGATGTTTAAGACGGCTTTTAAATGCTCCAACCGTCTGAGATTTTCTAATACTCAGTGGCAGCTCATTCCACAGCTTTACTGTCTTGACAGTAAAGGAGTCACCATAGCATTTCGATCGGGACAAAGGTATTTCAAGGAGGTTGTCAGTGCGGGAACGGAGACATTGACCATGAAGGGAGTTCGACCCCAAGAACTTAAACCGTTCTTTAAGGTACGAAGGAGTAATAGGATGGTAAAGGATGGTATAAAGGAGAGTGAGGGAATGTAGATTACGTCTGTGTTTTATTGAGAGCCATTTCAGTTGAGCACGAAACTGTGACACATGGTCGTACTTTCTCAGTCCAAATATAAATCTTATAATAAGATTTTGCAGACGCTCGAGCTTATTAAGCAGTTGCTGAGACAAATCCAGATAGCAAGAATCAGCGTAATCTAGAATGGGCAGGAGAAGAGTGTTGGCTAAGGATATTTTGGTTTTCAAAGGTAAGAGGTTCTTCCATCTTCTTAATCCCCCTATGGCGGAGAAAATCCTGCGACTAAGCTCAGTAACGTGGGATGACCAGGAAAATGTGCTATCCATTCTGATTTCCAAGTTCAATACACTCACACTGGGCTCTAAACAAATAATTAACTTTTGTTTTTTAACATAACATCGCCCGACTAAAAAAATATTATATTAGTAAGTTAAAATGAAGTAAAATAGTAAAAGTCTTGGGTAATTTAAGTAGAAAGTTGTAACGTTAAGATATCATAATGTTATGTGATTCAATGTAAGTTTTTAGCTTTATTACAGTGAAATATGTGTCTGAGTGCGGTCATAAAAGTGACACTTTGAATATTAACATTGGGAATAAAAGTTTATTGTACATATTTTTAAAACTTTGCCTAAATGTATTTTTTTCTAGGTTTACATGTTAGTGATAACTTAAATGTCAAGACACTCCGTTCTCCCTTGAATTTTTAAATATTGACCATGTTTAATAATGATACGTTGTTATATTTCTTAATATTTAGTATGTACTTAGAGATTTCCATAAATATATCTTTTACAGCTAGTAAGAAGCTTAGTTTAGCCTAGATTATGTCTTAGCGTGTGAGAGTAGATGAAGTTCACAAGATATTATATACAAATATATCGTACATGTATCGTGGTAGACTAGAAGTATTTAACTGTTAGTGCAATGGTAACAAGTTTTGAGGAAATATTTGTATTATTTAAATTAATATGCTTAGTATAGGTTGTGGGTTCGAAATGAAATATATATTTCAAATTGCTCGCTCTGGTAACAAGGCAAAGTGAGGCGTTCAGTTCCGCTACTCATAACACAATACTTCCAGAATTCAGCGGAAAGTGGGAAACGGAAGTGTCTTAATGGGAGCGGAGAGTCTACAGCGTGAAGTGATTTTTTTTAAATAAATAATTAAGTGGAACTTTTAGATAAAAAAAAATATAATTTGTCTGTATAATTTCTATGCCTACGTCAAATTTTAATAAAAAAAATTCTGATTAAGTAACCCACTCTATTATTCATTGTCTTTAAGCTTTTAATATGGTTGACTTTCTTCATGATCAAATCGACGATATTTTCCTTGGAAAATGAAAATATATATAATTTTTAACTTTATACCTTCTATAATACTACATATAGTATTTTCCGCTATATACCTACTGATATAAAATATACACAGATCGAACTAGCTTTACAAACCCATTACACATTCATAACGCGAACTCAACACAATATATTATTTATGATCGACCTATTAATTTTCCTGCCGTTAAATAATGAATGTTCTATAAAATCTTGTTACGGCAATTTTGGAAGTTTATATAATAAATATCTTTCCCCCTACAAGTTATTATATAGGTTTGTACAGCTTCACGCTGTATTCTACACATAGCTGGGTAGGCAAAGGGAACCTAATGTTTTTTTTTTATAATTGAGTTGTTATGCGCTACAGACTTTTGTTGTCCGTGCCTTTTTTGTACTTAATTGATTTTAATAATTCTAATAACTGTTATTTTTTTCTTTTTAAAATGTGAAGTGGACGGGGGGAACCTAATGTTAAGTTACTCAGGTTTGACTTTTACATAATATTATTATGCAGTAATTTTTCCTTCTTACCTTCCAGTTTTGGTTGTGGTAAAATAGAAGCTAAGGGAAACTAAGAGCTGTGTATGACATGACACATTCTATGTCCCGAGGTAACTCTGGCCGCATGGATAATAGATTAATACTGTTAGATAGATTATTATTACAGTGAATTATCTAACACTAATATTGATTTTTTAAGTAGTAGTTCTTAAGATTAGTACGTTCAACCAAACAAACTCTTCGGCTTCATAATATTAGTATAGAAGTCTAGACAATATTTTGATAACCACAACATTTTATCCCTTTCGGTAAATTCGTTTTTGGAGTCTCCTAGGTTTTATATCAAGACCTTTGAGACGGTTGTCAGGGCAGTCCATTAGGTTTTTTCAGGTTTTTTGCGGTATTGGAATACCAAATGCGCAACTAGTGGGGTTACTTTTTAATATTGACAAATTAACAAAAATGCTGCCACGTATATATTAGAGTAAAAGATTTTTCAAAGTAGACTAATTCAAATCGGGGCAGACAGATCTTATAATAAAAACGGTGGTAATATTCTTTTCCCCCTCTGCTAACGAGGCAAAGCGCGGCGTCGAGTTCCACCACTCAACAAGAAATGCCTCCAGAATTTGGCGGAAAAGTAGGGAACGGAAGTGTCTTAATGGGAACAGGATATCTTGACAATGATATATTTTAAGCAAGTGCAATGCAAAGAGGTATGAATTGTATAATATAATCACCAAACATATGTGAAACTTCTAAGCAAATTGGTTTTTTTAAATAAAAATATCAAAATAATATAAATTATTTCTCCATTAGGACATAGTTATTATTGTAGTTAGTAACGTAACTTATCGATATAACGCTACCGCCAGAAACTAGGATTTACTTCACAGTTTCTAAACATAAACTAAGCATATTTAATCCGGATTAAGAGGCACAATACCTCAAAATACATATATTATACCTATAATGTAAACATTCATATACCAATATATTAATTTACACAGTTTCAAATTGCATTTCGGCGGCTTTTGCGTGATTAGCGGTTAGACAAACAGGGCGTGAGCAAGTCGATAGAATAGTACCATCACTATACAATAGTATCATTATATATACGGTAAATGTAAAATATGCATTTAAATACTAGATACTTATGCCTCTTTTTCTTTATACATTTGCTTCGAAATAAAAATATATTATAAAAATGTTTTTGATTAAAATTTCGGAGATTAAGTTCTTTGATTTTAAATTTGTATTCAAAATACATTTCTAAAAATCAGCTTCACGCAGTATCCTAAACACAGCAAGGTAGGCAGAGGGAACCTATTCTTAAGACACTCCGTTCCCCACTTTCTGCAGAATTCTGGAGCCATTGCATGCTGAGTGGCAGAACTCAACGCCGCGCTTAGCCTCGACACCAGAGCGAAGAAATGGAAATATAAATTTAAGCAAATATTTCATTTCCTCCAGTGGAGATCGGACCCACAACCAGTCGATTTTACAGTCACACTTCGTGCCGCTGTGCCTCGACTGGCCTCATATATTTCTATAGGGGGTAATTAAACCTACTACAGGTTTTTTTTAAATAACAATTTAAAAATAACCACACAACTAGTTCTAGATGTCACTTCTTTACCTATAATTTATCACTTCTTTTACTTCAATACGTTATTGTTAATACGCATAACAAAAAAGTAATTTCAAAGAAATCGCTACCTTTGAAGTTAGATTTCAATAAGCCATAAAAACTGCGGCTCACAAAATTGTTATATTATTGTCAATTCAGTCGTATTACGCTACTTATTTTTCAAACAAAAATGTATTGTTCAGCCATTTCCTTCGATTCCTAAGAAATATTCAGTGAACATGCCAATTAAGTCTGAAAGAATATTGTAGCGGAGAATGAAGTTTGCTTTCTGCCTGAGAAGATACGATATTAACAAATTGGGTAGACGTCAGTTTGTAAAAATAGATGTATATATTTTTAAAAGAAACCTTTAAGAAGTATAATATAAAGTATAAACAATTAAGAATTTTGTAAGTGTTGTGATAGAAATAACATGTTTTTTAAACGCGACCTTCTGTACTGGATGATGTGTTTTAAATTTCTGTTAAGTATTTACATAAAATTTATAATATTATTAGCATATCGATTTAATATAACTATGGACTGTTTATTTTTCTTAGTAATTATCTTTAGATAGCGGAAATTAGTAAAAATCTCCCTACAGAGATGCTAACAATGTAAATAAGTTGTAACAAACGTAACGTAACGAAAAAAAAATTTCGACGTAGCTTGATGAGAACGTATGGCTTCGTGGTCAAAGCGCCTGGTCGGTTTCCAGGAGGTGCGGGTTCGAGTCCCGTTACGTTAAATTTTTTATACGTTTTATAAATAAGTATTTTTATTTATATACTTTTTATTTATATTTACTTTAATAGAGCATTATTAAATATAGTCATATAAAGAATGCCATCTATCTATCTTTGTTACAGTAAATAATTTTCCAATATATGTAATATGTTCCTATATATCTTATTAATATAAAATCCATACTATTAATAAAATATTATTTAATATTAGTACAACATAATTTTGGATATTACTTTTTACAATTCGTCCATCGTCGTCCGTCCAGAGCTCTGGCAGTGTTAAAACCGGCACTGAAAAATTGATTGATTAAATTGATTCAAATTTAGTTTTATTTGAAAAAAAAACACTTAGAGTCTATTTTCGCTAGGATCTTCCAAAGCATTTTTAACGTTAGGCAAAATCCTTTCTTCGAGAGGTCAATTTACTCAACGTCATTATTAAATCTTCATAAAATAGGTTTTTATAACAAATGAAGGAACTATATTTTTATCTTAATATAATAATTCCGTATAGATTTTATTCTAGTATTCTTTTAAAAAGTGCGACAACTATGCTAATTCTATTTTATGTTAACTTTATCTTTTTTTCAAATCACGAGAAAATGGACATATATTACTCTGAAAATAAATGATCCATATATACTAGTTTTAGCCCACAGTTTACTTTACGTTTTAGCATTAGGTCCTTAAATTCCCAATAACAAAAAACGGAGATATTATGTAAGTATGGAATTAAGAAGTTCATCTTTCCAAAAATAAAAATATAATGTTAAGGCCGTTGTGAACTGTGAACCCGACGGTTGTAGGTTTGACAAATGACATATTTTCATTTTTACGCTCTGATAAGTAGGAAAAGGGTGGCGTTGAGTTCCGCCACTCAGCCAGCGATGTTTTATAATTGGGCGTAAACTGGAGACCGAAGTATCTTAACACTAGGGTCCCTCTACTACTTTACTTACTCTACTCTTACTCTCCTATTATATAACAATATATACATATATAAAAAGAAGTGTATTTAAATCTGTTTGTATATACATGTTTGGTCGGTTGACAAAATGTGCACTTAGCTTTTGCACCGCAAAGTTGTACTGCGACCCGGCTATAAAGTAACAATGGTATTGTTTGGGAACAATACTTAAACATTAAGAGTTTCGGTCAAACTATTTTGTAAATGTTGTAGATTTGTATTTAACAGATTAATTTACTCTTATTTTATAGTTAAAAATTCTTTAAATTTATCTTCCTTACAATTGTGTGAAATAGCTACATTTAAATATAACATATGCTTAAATATATAATTTAAGAATATTTTGTATTAAAATATACCTTGATAGATATTCAATCTACAGAAGATATCATTTTTTCTGAAATACACAGATATATATATATATATATATATATATATATATATATATATATATATATATATATATATATATATATATATATATATTTATATTTATTCGATAATTATTAGTGTCCGACCGAAACAAGGTTTTCAGCCGAAACCGAAACCGAACCTTCGGCTTTGCTCTCAGGTTCGGCCGAAACCGAAAC